>JAABOM020028471.1:0-17641 GCA_011800125.2 Solanum clarkiae
CATTTGAGTTATTACTTTATATACAGTATATCCTACCTTACATACTCAGTACATTATCTCATACTGACGTCCCTTACAGGGGACCTACATTTCATGCTGCAGGTATAGGTGCTAGTAGATCTCCCCAGTAGGAGTAGAGGACATTAAGCTGTGGTTACCAAGCTCTAGCTTTCTTCGGAGCTTTGCATGTCTAGATCTTATACGTTTATATTGTACAGTTAGTTGAGGCGGGGCTTGTCCCGACCTTTATCAGATGTTTTTCTCTATTTAGAGGCTTTGTAGACTATATAAAGCACAGTGAAGCCATGTTTCGCACTTTAGACAGCGTGGCCCCAACGGCCTAGTCATATGCATTTCCTTTTGCCTTGTTATCACTATTTATCTTCTTAAAGGCATCTCAAACATAGAAACCCCTTATAAAATTTATAGAACGCATATAGTTACAGGTTGGTTCTCCCGAGCCTTATCGGCAATGGGTGTCGGTCCGCCCTACGGGACTTTGGGGCGTGACACAACCTAATCACCCTAGTCAATGGTTTTTCTATATAAGAAAAGCCCTTGATGATCCATCTATAGTAGTCTACTAATTCAATGAAACTCTAAATCTCTATTATTAAAATAGACACATCCCAATCACGATTCATCTCAATCTATGCTAGGTCTATCATAATGCTATCCTTAGACACCACATGCTCTGTAACAACCCTCAGTTTAGAAACCTAGGAGTGCAGAAAAGTTTGACTGAAAAATGACCAAGGTCAGTTCACGAGGTCAAGTCCACGACTTATGGATGGAACCACGAGTCATAGGTCTGGCCCATGAATATAAACATCAGGAAAGGGAAAATGTTTTTGAATGTGCGGTAACCCATGAAGCCATCAACAGCCCATAGGTCAGTACACGACTAATAAAAAGGGTTATAGTTGGGTGTGCGAAACATGAAGAAAATTTAAAGTTTCTAGAAGGAGGACTATGATTAAAAGAATGGTCTGTGGATCAATCTATGACTGCAGAAAGCCTTCGTATAAAGGGGCCCAGGGAGGTAAAATTTTGGCTAAGTAAGAAAGAAATCTACGAGTCCAACCATAGCTCATAAATCAAACAACGACACGTAAGTTGGGGTTTCATGGTTAGGGTTTTGGCAAAAGTTTCTAAACATTAGAAATAGAGAATAGGATAGCCAGGACTATCATCTATTATTCAAACCATATCCCGTAATTGGGATTTCACAGGTCCATCTCGGCAGTGCTAACGAAGGGCAATTTCATCCTTTCTACCAATCCTAATTCTAAACTAGGTCATTTTGGGGGACTTTAGGCCTCTAAATCAGACCTTAAAGATCTAGGATCCTTACTCTTTCTCTCATTCGTCTATTCTTAAAATTACTCAAGAAAAAAAGAAATTCTCTCTTTAAGAATAGGCTAGGGCTTCAAGGGGATTCTTCCACAAACTGCAAATTAGTTCTTCCTAAGCCTACCAAGGTATGTGAGTTTAATTTTTTGGTCTTCTCTCACTCACAAAGTTCTACATAATGTCTTTTACCTTTTCTTTAAATTCCTTCAAATTATCATGCATAATAATGATGATTTCATGATATTTGACATTATTGAATGATCTTAATAATATTTCATGATCTTTTACTAAGTATTTACATGTATTTAAGTTAATGACGATGACCCCAATGCTGGACATTTTGAATGATGCAGTGTGGGTTGTTTTACATGTTTTGAATAAGTATATTTCCTCATGATTTATGACATTTCAATTTAAGAAGTTAGCCCACTAATTTAAAGTTAAGTTTTGTATATTACCTGATAATGATTAAGGCATTTAAGAAAATTTTTAAAGTTATGATTATTCAAAGATATAAGCATGTTGACAATTGTCCTAAAAGATATTTAAGTCCCCAAAATGAAAAGACAATGCTCACTTAGATTTTCCTTAAGTTCGAGTTGCTCCTATGATTGCTACTTATGATTTTAAGTGTCATAATTTGACTAAGTTATGTTTCAAAGATTTTGTGGGATGACTTAGCACTGAATGAGGCATTGTGGTGGGGTTCTGTAAGGAAACCGTAGAAGCAACCCTTTGCCCCATCAACTATTTTTCATCATAGGAGCCCTTGTAGGCTAGGACAGTGGATCCACGTAGTCTATTTATATTATAAAAAGAAGCATGCAAAGTGATGAAGTTCCACCAGACAAGTGGTCTCCCCATGTCAAGGTAGAGGGTTAAGTTGGATTCTATGTAGTAACTCATATGGTCTTATATGGTTAACGTCCATTCCCATAAACTTTATGATTCAATGTCATGGTTCTATCACATGTGTTCCATTTATGCATGACTCTTGTTCATATTGAGCATTTCTTTCTATGCATGTTTAAGATCATGTTTATATACCTTTACCATCTTATATATATATATATATGTGTGTGTGTGTGTGTGTGTTTTACTTATGAATAATGACATTACAACTTTATATTTCCATTGCATCTCACATACTTAGTACATTCCAAAAGTATGAACATATATTTTGCCTACACGATTTAACCATGTGAGCACAGATACTCCTTCACCGACTCATGGCTAGTTTTCAGGCATTCGAGGCTAGTGATTTTGCGGTGAGCCCTTAGTTTGGGTTCTACCTTTTTTCATTCTTGCCATGTATTTTAGAAATTGATGTATATGTTGGCATGTAAAGGCTTTTACTTTCTCTATTTTAAAACGTTGGAGTCTTTTCTATTGGATGAAAGCTCGCTGATACCGGTTCGATCCATTCTATGGTTAGATGGTATGATGCTTGTCAAATACACTTAAATTTGTTTTTTTAATATTGCTTCATTTTCATATATTACCCATAGTCACTTTCCCCATTTTATTTCACTTTGTTTAAATATCAAGCCAATGAATGCTTGAGATATTAAAGATGGCTTGGGTGAGGTGCCTCTAGGTATCTGCTTCACCATATGATATCTAGGCCCCTAGGTCGGGTCGTTACAAACATTGTATCAGAGCAGGAGAGTTTAAAATAATCCTCAAATTTCCAAATATACCACGTCGAGTAGAGTCTCATTCAAGGTTGTGATGCACGCCACTAGCTTGAGTGAGAGACTATGAGATGGTTTAAGAAATTCTTGCCTTATTTCTTATTCATATTGTGCCTTTCGAGTTGACTAAGGTTTTCGTATAACTAACGATGGTCTCTTTCTTATTTCTAGATCATGCCAAAAATAAGAGTTCCACACCAAAGAGGCACTCCCAAAAGTAAATCCCTCATATTCAACAAGATAATGGGATGTCTCACATGGAGTTTAGAGCTGTCTTCACCATGTTGGCCCGAGCATTGGCCAACCAAGCTAATAAGGAGATCGCCATTCATCCCTAAGTTCCTAGTCCGACCACTCGTGTTAGAGATTTCATGAGGATGATCCCTCTAGAGTTTTATGGTCCTAAGATGGAGGAGGACCTCGTTGAATTCATTGATGTGGCCTACCAGAGACAACGGAAGAAAAAGCTGAGTTGGTGGCCTACCAACTACATGGGGTAGCTAAGATATGGTATGAGCAATGGGTAGATAAGAGGGACCAAGGAGCGGGTCCAATTGGATGGGAAGATTTCAAGTACACCTTTTGGGATCGGTTCTTTTCGATTGAGTTGAGGGAGGCCAAAGTTCAAGAATTAATCAACCTCAAGAAAGGGCACATAAATGTGAGGGAGTATATCCTCAAGTTCACTAATCTCTCTAAATATGCTGCTTTTATGGTTGCGCGTCCAAGGTCCTATGTCAGAAAATTCATTTCTGGCATTTCGAATTTGAAAGCATTAGTGAAAGAAGGAAAGAAATAAGTCTTCTCACAAAAGAGAGATGGTGTACTCCGATATTAAGGGGGGTTGTGTGTGCCTAATGATAGTGAATTGAAGAAGGTTATATTTCAAGAGGCTTATAATTCTTCTTATTCTATTTATCCAGGTATTACAAAAATATATAGTGACTTGAGAGAGATCTATTGGTGGAATGGAATATAGAAGGACATTGCCCAATTTGTGTTCGAGTGTTCCAATTGCCAACAAGTCAAAGTTGAGCATCAAAGGCGGGGTAGCCTAACCCAAGATATTGATATTGTTTCTACTTTGAAATAGGAAGAGGTCAACACGGATTTTGTTGTGGGGTTTCCAAAGATGAAATAGCATTTTGACTCTATATGGGTGGTAGTGGATCGCATGATGAAGCGGCTTACTTTCTACCGGTTCAACTGACATTAAGTGCCGAAGATTATACTCACTTACATTCAACAATTGGTAAGGTTGCATGGGATACCATTGTCCATCATATCGGATTGTGGTGTCCGATTTACCTCTTATTTTTGGAATTCTTAGGTGACTTGGTACTAAGGTGAAGTTACCATTTTTCATCTCCAAACCGATGGACAAGCCGAGAGGAATATTCGCACTTTGGAAGATATGTTAAGAGCTTGTGTGTTGGAATTTAAAGGGAGTTGGGATGAGCATTTTCCTCTTACCGAGTTCGCCTACAATAATAGCTTCTATGCTAAGCTATAAAATAGTACCATTTGAGGCATTGTATGGTAGACAGTGTAGATCCCTTATTAGGTGGTTCAAAGATCGTAAGGTGGCAGGAATATTCGCACTTTGGAAGATATATTAAGAGCTTGTGTGTTGGAATTTAAAGGGAGTTGGGATGAGCATTTTCCTCTTATTGAGTTCACCTACAATAATAGCTTCCATGCCAAGCTATAAGATAGCACCATTTGAAGCATTGTATGGTAGATAGTGTAGATCCCTTATTAGGTGGTTCAAAGATCGTAAGGTGGCATGGCTAGACTAGACATAGTCATGAATGCTATGGAGAAAATTAAAATCATAAGAAAAGAAGTTACAAAGGGCCCAAAGCCAACAAAAATCCTGCTCGAATGTGAGGAGGAGGGATCTTGAGTTTCAAATTGGTACTTGGGTCTATTTAAAAGTGTGATTCGGTTTGGTAAAAAGGGGAAATAGAGCCCTAGGTGTGTAGGGCCTTAAAAGGTGGTGAGAAGAGTGGGAAAAGCGGCATATGAGTTGGATTCATCTAATGAGATGCATTTAATCCATCTGGTTTTTCATGTGTCAATGTTGAGAAAGTTTATAAGCGATCTAAACTTCCATAGTTCCCTTGGAAGATGTGAACATTGAAGAGAATCTGAGTTATGAAAAAGCACCGGTTGAGATTCTATACTAGTAAGTAAAAAGGATAAGGAGCAAGAAAGTTGCATTGGTTAAAGTGTTTTGGAGAAATCATCAAGTTGAGGGTTCCACATAGGAAGCAGAAGCAGCTATGATGAAGCGTTACCCATATCTATTCCACTCTACTCAAGCCTAAGGTATTAAGATATTCTTTTCCTAAAACCTCTAATTTCTTGAATTTTAGTTTTGTATGATCTATACACTCATTTTTATGTTTATGGACTATTTTGAGACATGTTTTGAATATACATTTTGGAAATTTAACAAAATGATGTTAAAATAGCGTTTTGCATGCATACTAGGTTGTTAACTAATTTTCAACCCCTTAGAACCTGCCTTTAAGTACATTCCATGACGAATGTAGGGGGGCTATTATAATAACCCTCAGTTTAGAAGCCTAGGAATACAAAAAAGAAAGTTAGATTGAAAAATGACGAGGGTGAGTTCACGAGGTTGAGTCCACGACCCTTGGATAGAACAACGAGTCGTAGGTTTGGTCTATGACTATGAACTTTAGGAAAACGAAAACATATCCAAGTATGGGGTAACACACGAAGCCATCAATAACCAAATGTCAGTCCATAGCCCGTAGAAAGGGTTGTAATGTGGTGTACCAAAGATGAAGGAAATTTGGAGTTCTTAGAAGGAGGACCATGATTAATAGGATGGTCCATAGAAAGGGGCCCAAGGAAGTGAAATTTTGTCTAAGTAAGGAAGGACTCTACGAGTCCAACCACGGCTTGTAAATCAAAGGATGTCCCGTAAGTTAGGGTTTCTTGGTTAGGGTTTTGGCAAGAGTATTTGAAGATTGGAAATGAAGAATAAGACAGCCTGGACTACAATTTGTGGTTCAAACCACGACCCATATTCGGGCTTTTATGGGTCCTGACCAGCAGTTTTAATAAAGGGTAATTTTGTTCTTTTTGCCAATCCATATTCTACACTAGGTCGTTTTGTGGGACTTTAGGCCTCTAAATCAGACCGTAAATCCCTAGGATCCTTACTCTTTCACTCATTCTTATTTTCTTAAAATTTCTTAAAGCAAGGAGACATTTTTTCTTCAAGAACAAAAAAAAGAGTCTAGGATTCCTTCTTCCTAAGCCTGCCAAGGTATGTGAGTTTGTTTGTGGATCTCTTTTCACCCATAAGGTCCTACAAAATATCTTTTTATCTTTTCTTTAAGTTCCTTCAAGTTATGCATGCTAGTGATGATTTCGTGATATTTTATATTATTGAATAATCGAAATGATACCCCATGATGTTTTACTAAGTATTTACATGTATTAAAGTTTATGATGATGACTCCAATGATGGACATTTTGAATGATAGAGTGTGGGTTGTTTTACATGTTTTGAAGAAGCATATTTCCTCATGATTTGACGTTTCAATTTAAGAGGTTATCCCACTAAATTCAAGTTATGTTTTGCATGTTACATGATAATGATTAGGGCATTTAAGTAAAGTTTTAAAGTTATGATTTCTCAAAGATATAAGCAAGTTGATAGTTGCCCTAAAAGGTATTTAAGAAGGTCCCAAGATGAAAGGACAACACTTACTTGGAGATTCCTTAAGTTCGAGCTATTACTACAATTGCTACTTATGATTCTAAGTATTATAATTTAACTTAGTTATGTTTTAAAGATTCTATGGGATGACTTAGCATCGAATGGGACATCATGGTGGGTTTCAGCAAAGGATTCGTAGAAGGAACTCTTTACACCATTAGCTATGTGCCACCATAGGAGATATTATAGGATAGGCTAGTGGATTCATATAGGCCATTTATGTTATATAAAGATGTATACGAAATGACAGAGTTCCACCCGTCAAGTGGTCTCCCCATGTCCATGTAGAGTTTTATGTTGGATTCCATATAGTAGCTTACATGGTCTTATATGTCAATTAAGGTCCATTCTCACAAGCTTCATGATTCAATGTCTTAGTTCCATCACATGTGTTCCATTTATGCATGACTCTTGTTCATATTGCATCTTATTCCTTATATATGTTTAAGCTCATGTTTATGTACCTTTACCATCTTATATACATATCTATGTTTTACTTATGAATGATGGCATTAAAATTTTATATTTGCATTGTATCTTACCTACTTAGTATATTCCAAAAGTACTTATATTTTTCCTGCATGATTTAACCATGTAAGGACATGTACTGATCTATTAGCTCGTGGCTAAAGGTTTCGAGACTAGTGCTTTTGTGGTGAGCCCTTAGTTTGGGTCTCTATCATTTTTCATTCTTATTACGTATTTCAGATATTGTTGTATATGTTAGCCTTTAGAGGTTTTTGCTTTTTATGTTGTTAAATGCTAGAGTATTTTTTATTTGATGAAAACCGACTGACACCCGTTCCATCCGTTCTATGGTTAGATAGTATGGTGTTTGGACAAGATAATTAAGTATGTTGTTTAATGTTTCTTCATTGTCATATGTCTCCCATACTCCCTTTCCCATTTTATTCCACTTTATTTAAGTATCATGCCTGTGAATTGATGTGCTGTCAAAATACAATACATTTGATACTTAAAACCTAGGATTTTATGTGTTTCAATTCAACTTTTGTGGTTTTTATGTATTTTTGTTTTTGTTTTTGCATTTGTTTTTGCAAGAAATATAGGTTGGCTTAATTTTTGGAAAAGTTGCAGATTTTGCTGATTTTCAGGACTTGCGGGCCCCACTACAAGCCACAGCGCAAGCCATGAGTCATAAGGGCAGTCTATATCAACTCACAGTGTTCAAATCAAAGTCTTAAAATGTGGAGTTCTGCCATATGAGCCCCTGGTACGAGTCGTAGTCCCGTCTAAGACTCATAAAGGGTGGCCTCGTATCAAATTATAGTATTGATCAAAATTGGACCGAAAAATGCAAGTGTAGACTATGAGAAGGCACTACAAGTCGTAAATCAGACTATGACTCATAGTGGTGTATTGTAGCAGTGAAGTCTAAAATGCAAAGTGTTGACCACGAAAGTCCGATTACGACTCGTAGAGCACATTATGAGTCTTAACTACAAGCCATAGCACACGTCATCCAGATTTTCTATTTAATTTAGGGACTTATTTTTAAATACTATAAATAGTATATTTTAGGGTTTTAGCACATGTTTTTGATAGTTCTACAGTTTTTTCATAGTTTTAGAGTAGTAGAAAGTAGAGAGAAAAAATATTCTAGAGTAGATTTCTAGGGTTTTCTTTGGAGGTTCAAATTTGGAGGTTAGATTCACTTGTGGATTAAGTTCATCATTCAATCTTGTAATTCTAAACACAAAGGTAGTTTTATTGTTTTTCATTCTTCTTGGGTAAGCTATCAATTATGTTTTATTTATTTATTGTTTGCTTTCTTGCCCAAGTCATGAGTAGCTAAACCCACAACTTGGGGTTGTGGGAACCATGAGAATCTAGCTTAGAAAACTCAGATTATTTGCACTTCTTAAGTTGGGTGCTTGCATGTATTATCTATTTCCTTTCATTTTGCATGTTGTTCAATGGTGGCCAACATTGAACCCCCTAGTGTCATGATCCCGACCTAGGTAGTGATGAATAGGAAAAGGGAATGGGTAACAGAATTTGATTGATCTGTTCTTGTCTAATCAACCAAACCCAACTAAGGAGAGATTGACTAGGACAGTAGGAAAGGGTTAGTTTGGCACACTATGGTAGCCGGCCAAGCACCATAGTGAAGTTCGACCTTCACCTTCAGAAGAGGGCAGGAAGAACCTAAACTATTGTCCTGCATTCGATGTCCCAATTGAAGTTGTGTTATCCGGAGTGTTTAAGTTAGTGAATCATGGTGAATACAATGTCTCGAGTTGCTCTCCAATTTGATTGTCTCTTCATTTTATTAGTTTAGTTTAATTTTCTATCAATCATTGCAAAACCCCCTTCATTGAGAATTAAGTTATTTGATATTTGTATTGATTATTGGTAAATCAAAGTGCCAAAGCCCCATATTCCCTTGGAATTTGACCCTAGCCTTGGTTAGGATTTTTACTATTGACGATCACTTTGACCTTGAAATATAGGCGTATCTTGGGTGACAATCATGAATGTTTGAGATATTAAAGATGGTTTGGGTGAGGTGCCTACTAGTATCTAATTCGTTGTGTGATGACTAGGCCCCTAGGTCGGGTTGTTACATGCCCCAAGAATACTACAGTCTTAGGCAAAAACTAGCACTCTGAGAACTTGATATAAAGCCACTAATCTCTCAAAATTTGGAGCATAATCTTCAAATGTTGCTCATCTTCCTCCCTACTCTTCAAGTATATAAAAATATCATCAATGAACATAATGATCAAAAGAGTTTATATAGGGCATAAACATAGGCATCATCAAGTCCATGAATTTTGCTAAGGCATTAGATAACCCGAAAGGCATCATTAGAAACTCACAGTGGTCATAACAAGTCCTAAAGGATATCTTAGGTATGTCCTCTGCCCTATTCCTTAACTGATAGTAGAATAATCTCAAGTCAATTTTGGAAAGCAAAGTAACACGTGAAGCTTACAAATTTACTTATGAGATAATATTAAGAGAACTTAACATGTTAAGAAGGATATTTTAATTATAAAATCATTATATGTGAAGTTTTAATGTCAAGCATATTGCAAAATAGAAGTTGACAAAAGTTTGTGTAAATAATATTAAGAAACTCTTTGAAATTTTTGGCTCAAATTTCTCAACATCTCAATATTTAAGGAGTTAGAATGCCCAATAAGTTGAAGGTCGTTGAATCTAGTTTCTAATCCACTAAATCATTCATCTATACAACTTCATAATATAAAGATATTGATATTTAGTTAGACTTCACAGGTAAACACGTCAAGGCGACCCCCCAAGACCCTAAGTCGGTGTATTTGTAAAAGACCACCTTTTCTTCTTTCTCGTTAGTAAATAGTTAGAACCTATAAAATAAAAAACAAAGCTTCCAAATACTCTTTGGTTGTTAAGTTTCTTAACTCAAAATTTTAACAAAAGTTGTTCTACTTCGCTAGCTTATTGTTGTGATAGAATGATTTTTATTAATTTAGGCACTATTTGTTTCGGCTATAAAGAGACATATTTTTTTGTGTTTTTGTTTACCTTGGAAGAGGTACTCTTCCTCTTGTAACCCTTTGTAATTTTATGTTCTAGTATCATCTTAATAGATTTCTGAGCCATGGAGTGGTGTCTCTAGGTAGCCTCTTTGTCTTATTAGAATTGATTATTGTGTACTTTTATTGTTAAGGGTTGAGGGATTGAGGGTTAATGTACTTTTAAGTGGAGTTGCATATGATGGTTATTAGATTCGATGGCATGAAGTACGCCTTGTTACGTTACCTATGGATCTTGGTGCTCATTCGAGATGTTGAAATACCTTCATTGATTTTAAGTTGATGTACTGTCAAAATACAACAGAGTTGATGCCTGAAACAAGGGATTTTATAAGTTCTTAATGCAACTTTTTATGGTTTTTATGTGTTTTTGCAGAAAATAAAAGTTGGCACGATTTTGGGAGAAAATTGTAGATTTTGCTGAAGTACAGGACATATGAGCCACCCTATGAGTCATAGCCCAAGCTATGAGTCATAAGGTGCCCTCGTAGCAAAAAACAGTGAGCAAAATTACGAATCTACAAAGTGAAGGTCAGCCATACGAGGCCACCCTACAAGTTGTAGGTCACACTACTACTCGTACAGGTAGGGATCGTAGCAAGAAATAGTGAGCTAAAAGTTTTGACTAATAATGTCCTAGACTACGAGAGGAGCATACGATTCGTAGCCCAAGCAATGACTCGTAACACATAGTTTGTTGTAGCAGTCAAGTCTAAAATGCCAGAGCTGACTATGAAACCCCAATTACGACTCGTAGGTCACCCTACGAGTCGTATCTGCGAGGCGTAATTGCTATCAGCTGTATTTTGTATTTAATTTTTAGGGTGATTTTGTAAATAGTATAAATACTTAATTATAGGGTTTTAGCAGGAGATTTTGATTTTTTTTCAGATTCCACAGTTTGAATATTCTCTCTTGAATATTCTTAGAATATTTCTAGGGTTTAGTTTAGATTTTCATTTTTTACTTTGGATACCCAATTTTTTGGGATTGAAAAATCACATTGTACTCATTTTCCATTAATCCAAGCTTGTGGTTTTCAACTTTAAGGTGTTCTTGTTCTCCATTGTTTTGGATAAATTCTCAACTATGCCTTATACATTCATTGTTGTTGATTTTGCCTTAGCCATGAGTAGCTAAGCACCCACAACTTGGGGTTGTAGGAACCATGAGTAGTTGACTTCAAATGACCTAGACTTTGTGTATTTCTTTGATTGAGATTTTGCATTTATTGTTAATTTTCCTTCGTTTTGATCAATGTTTGGTAGTGGCCAACACCAAACCCTGCCTACTATCACGATCTCGACCAAGGTAGTGACGAATAGGAAAAGAAAAGTAAATAATAGGATTCGATTGATGTGTTCTAGTCTAATCAACCAAACTTGACCAAGGGGAGGTTGACTAGGACAATGGGTAATAGTTAGTTGGCACACCATGGTTGCCAATCAAACGCATGGTGAAATTTGACCTTCACCTTCACAAGAGGGCTGGAAGAACTTAAGTTACCGTCCTGCATGCGAATTCCCAATTAGGGTTATGTTGTCTGGGGTAATTGAGTCAGCGAATTATGGGGAACACAATTCCCAAGTTATCCCTAAATGTGAGTGTCTTCTTGCATAAATAGTGTAGTATTTATTTTTGTTCTCACCTTTTGAACCACAACCCCCCTCCCCCTCCCCCCCACATTTTAGAAATTTTAATAATCAATTCTTGAAATGATTGTTAGTAGATCAACATAGTCAAGCCCCCTATTTTCTGTGGATTCGACCCTAACCTTTAGTTAGGTTTATTGCTGACTGCAACCACTTTGTTATTGGAGAGTGAACATTTTTTTGTATAAATCTTATTTTATAACTTGGACTTGACTGATAGCTAGCGAGTGTTGCATTAGCACCTGGCCAATTAGTTATAGCTCATTCTTGCGACCTTGTTGATTCTCTTAATGTTGCATTACCATTGGTTGGTCAATCTTCGTAGAGACAACCCTGGGCTATAATTGAAAGGCATGTTAAGGCTATACTGATATGATCCTGATTGCCTAGGCTTGTTATAGCCTATATGTTATCGTCATAAGACTTGTAGCATTATCCTATTGAATTAGCTATGACATCATGATATAGTAGTATCTATTAGTAGGACTCCATTTCTTATCTTAATAGCCTAGAAAAGCACATTATGATTGTGTTTAATTGCCCATGATAACTTGCTATTGTTATGATTTTTTATCATCTAGCTAGCACTTACGAGCTAGTTTTAGTCTCAGCAGACACTAACATTGCGGTGTTTCCTACCATCTGATTGATATATCATGTCTGTTGGTCGAACAAATTATACCTACAGAATGAATAGGCCATACCTACGGATCAGCACTTATATTATATCATAGATCTTAAAAAGTTATGTTGACTTGCAACATATACACATTCAGATAGTTCATATTAGATTATAACTAGAATCTAGTTAAGGGGACTACTTTGGATATTTAGTAATTTTTTGTGCTTGTTGGGACTTATAGTGAATGTGGATTGTTTGAGCCTACTGAGCTTATGAGGGCCAAGTCAGGTTATTGTTTGCTATATTTATATCTTGTCTTAATACAGAAAAGGGGTATTGTAATTATGTTTTAATCCCTCCCTTTTTGTTCACTTTTTTAATACTTTAATTTAAGCTTTCAGTTTGTCATACATGTCCAGCACATTATTTTATATTAACATCCTTTGCCTAGAAGTACTACGTTTATGTCTACAGGCCCTAAATAACGATTAGATAGACGTACTGAGTAGCATTGTAGTCTATTCAGCTGATTGACTGACTCTTTTTTTTTCCAGAGGTTTTCAGAATCTAAGAGATTTGTTTGTTTTGTTTTTTATAGATTTTGGGTAGATTGGATTCCCTATTCCAACAAACAATTATATTCATTAAGGCTTATAGACTAGTATGTTGGATTGTATAGCGATGTTTGCATTGTTTGTTGGTTGGTTATGTTTGATATCTATTTCATGTATTGTTTGGATATATACCTATTTTCACTTCTATATAGAGGTCATGGCCATTTTGATGACCCATATAGTGTATGTGCTTTCCTAGATATTGTGCGCTAGCTGATTATTTCTTTGAAGGTATATATCCAAACAATACATGAAGTATATATCTAATTCGTTGTGTGATTATTTCTTTGAAGGTATATATTTCTTTGAAGGTCCAAAAAGAACTTGTGCGCTAGCTGATTATTTCTTTTACGAATTAATAGAAGTAGTTGTTTTTCCTTTATAGAGTTGTTGATAGGGACCTTGCTAGCCAAATGCTTATTTTTAAGTTGAGATACTTTGTTTTCTTAATTCTGTCATGCTCTATGCGCCATGTTCAACAAGGTTGGATTGAGCCTAAGTTTTGGCATTAGGAACAGCTACATCCCTCGAGTTTCTGGTATGACAAAACTGCTCTTTAGGGCCAATTCTCACAGGACTAATGGACAGTTCCTCACACCAGAATGCTCTCAAGTGTCAATTCTCATAGGACAAATAGTCAGTTCCAAATAGAGGATTGGGTATATGCAAATTGCAACCTTATAAACTATTTTCCTTTTTTTCTTCCTTATTATAAGCTAAACACAAAATTAACATTGCTGTCAATGTCATTTGGACATGCCTAGAATGCTTATCACTCATCTACGCTTTTGCATCCCGCTATTTTGTTCCTTATAATTGAGAGAGTGGAAGTTGTTGCAAGCTTTTGTTACCTTTTGAGGTCCTTATCCACCCTATTCTTCATATTTCACAACTCAAGTTGTTCTTTGAGCTATCCATAGATATTGTCCATCCTCCTATTTTGGACCGTTTTAGTAAGGGAAAAGGATCAAATAGATTTTTAAATTATTCAAAATGAATTAGTTTTACGTTCCATTATTATTATTTTCGTTTTGTTAAAAGATATTCCTACTATTATATTTTTTTTGGTTCAAAATGCTTTCCAAGTAGAAAATAACATAAAAGATATGTTCGTTTAACACATGTTCTAAAATAAGAGAAACTTTTTGCCATTAAACTATGGAAAATAAGACAATTTTTTCCTCCATCTAAAGTTCAAGATAAGTGCTTTCAAATTGTGAATACTTGAACGAAAACAAGACAAATGCTTTCAATTAGTGAAGACTTGAACGAAAACTTACACCGGTGATTATGAGATTAATTTGGCTATTTCAAATGACAATTTTTATATATTATCAATTTTATATCTTATATAAAGTTTAATTAACTGGAGTAATTTTTTAACCAAATATTAATTTATTCTATTGTTTCCTTTCAAACTATTATGGTCTCAACTTAATTTTGAGATGACTTGGAGTTTCCATAAGTAATATAATGTACCAAAATATAATTGATGATTTTCTGTATCGTATCATTCTTAGAGTTAGTAAAATAAATCTATTATTATTAATTTAGAAAAAAAATAACCATGTAAGTAAAAGTATGTGATTTAGTGTCTAACTCATGTCATTTCGTTTGGATATAAGTGTTGACACCTAATTTTTACCCTCCACGGTGTCAAATTAATATTCTAGTCTTTATTTTGTTTCAACGATTTTTTAACAATTATTTTTTTTAAAAAAAATTAATTAATTATAGGCGCGTGGGGGCCACGCGCCCCCAATTTCTCAAAAAGGACCCGCTCCTTTCTTCTTCTTCATTCTCTCCCGTCAAAACCAGAGCCCCGTCGCCGCCGCGTCCCTCTCCCTTCCACCGCCACCATCGTCATCTCCTTCAACCTTCAAAACAAAGCAACCCCAAATCGCCCTTCCACCAATCCACAACTGCTTTTCCACTCTCCTTCGTCTTCCCCTAAACCCGATGCAAGTGCGACCAAAAATCCCAGACCCCAACAAATCTGGTGAATGAATCGGCCAAATCCCTCAATCAGCGGGATTTCAATCCGTTGAATATTTGGCAAGATCCCAATGATTTCTTCCCATTTTAAAACCCTAGTTGCTCCTATAAATTAAGCCCTCATCTTCTTATTTAAGGGACGAATTGAAAAACCAGAGAGGCTGTGTTGAATCATCTCGAAAACCCCCTAGCGAAACCAGTCGATTTCCATAGCTTTTCTTGCCTTACAACATTAAATTACAGTTCACTTTTTCTCCTCTAAACTTAGTTCCAGCAGCTGGGTATTGTTGAGAGTCTCAAAATTGAAGATTCTTGGCCTTGAGTCGATATAGACGAATTGACTCGCAGTGATAAGCTTCGTCGAACTCGTCGTCCCAGTTCGCTGCCCCGACAAAGGTAATATTCAATCTCATCTCTGCATTTAAAGTTTTGTAATTCTGTTTGAATGCGAAATGTGACGATGTGTCGAAATCTTTTTGCTTGCAATTTTGTGGCTCTTGACTGAAATTCCCTGCTGTAATGGAGTTGATGTTGTGGTGTTATCATCGTTTGGCCGTCAAGATTTTTTAGAACTATGTTGTGACGTTTTTAGTTGTTATTCTGTCTTAGATAATCTTGAGTGATTATTCTATCGCGTCTTTTGACCCATATAGAACATCATTGTCAAGTGGTGCCCTTTGGTTAGGAAATACTCTTGTCATTATTCCCAACCTGTGTTATGACAATATTGTATAGCTCTTTCAATTTCAAAATTTAAAGTATGTCACGTTTGTTTACTATAAAAGATGGCAAGGTAATCTGGAAAATGCTTAAGACGTTTGTTTACTGTAAAAGATGGCAGTCTGCTTCATAGTCTTGTATGGTTTGTAAATGTGGTTATTCTCCTCCTTTGCTTGAATCTGTTTCTGGTTTGGCCTGGCTTACTCATGTAGTTTCGCTTCAAATCATGAACATAAAAGATATTTAGTGTTAATTTCTTTTGATTACTAATGAGGTTTTGATAAGTTCAGTGGCACGTTCAGTCTGCATATGACATTCGAGTACTATCTTGTAAATCCTTCTGATTCTCCCTCTGATTCCTGGTAACTGTTAAGTTCAAACTTGAGGATGTATTTGTTCTGTTGGATTCACTTCTTGGTCTGTTTATGAAGCTGTTTTAAATAGGAATATAGTAAATTAGTGAAGTTGAACTCATTTGATTTCAATACTGGACTGCATCTTGTCTCTTGTGCGATCAAGTTTAGCTTTATAAAATTGGTATCGTTTACTAATTTCTCTGATTTCCAGTTTCAAGGTTCACTGTTAAGTTTCCCCTCTATGAATACAATCAATTTAACATTGTGATAGAGTCTATTCGTACCTTAGTGCTGCCATATATCTCGACCTCAAAGTTACAAACTGTTAAGCAAATTCACAAAATGTCAAATTCTATTTTACTGGCCACTATCAGACACTCAAGTTTGTAGGAAATTAATGGTTATACATTGGTGTGAAATGAAGAAGGAAGGTCTGTCACTTGCTCTTTCTGTTTGTCATTGCTTTTAAGGGTCAAGACTAGCGTAACTTACAAATAACCGGTCATTTTCTGAAAATTCATTATCTGTCAGTTATTTTCTGCTGCTGTCCATGTTTTCTGCTGCGTGCATGTTAATTTGAGTTAGAAATCAGTTAAAAAATGCTTCCTGCTGCTGTCCATGTTTTTCTTAATGGTTGATTCATCTTCATTTTATAGTTATATAATATTTTGTTAGTTGGGTCTGGCAAAGTAGAGGTGGTCTGCTATGAGTCTATTTGAGTAGTATGTCATACAACAGTTGGTGTTCCTTCTCTGTTATGCTATAAGTTCAAAACTAAAGTTGTTCATTGCTTTCTTATTTCCTTTTCTCATGTTTAACAAGCAAAATGAAGCTTGTTGAATTCTTATTTTATTTTAAATGTCATCTTAAACTATCGATGTTGTCGCTGCATACTTGTGTTTAAGAGCTGTTCTGTCTCCATGTCCCTTTTCACACTTAAATATTCGGTTGAGGAAACTGCTGCTCATTTCTGGAAACCAGAAATATCACCAAGCAATTTGGTCTTTATTCCTTGCCTCTTTCTTCTTGCAATTTGCTATCGCAGTCAAAAAATGATATATATATTTTGTTTAAGGTATCACAGGAGTGCTTAAACACGAAATGTTAGTTGTCGTCTAAACTGCTTTGCTTCTTGAAATGACAAAATTAAATTGAAAGATTGTAGTCTTGTTGGTCTTGACTTTTTTTATTTGATTCAATTTACATGAAGACTTGTGAATGTCATTCTGTGGGAAAATACACATAGACTTTTAAATATTTTGTGCTCAAAATATTATGAGGACTTTACAGTGTTATCTCTAAGCTTATTATATGGTTGACTTCCTCGACT
>JAABOM020028482.1:0-17639 GCA_011800125.2 Solanum clarkiae
TTGTTGACGATCCTTTACTCCGACAGCATCTAGGGTTCCTCGAACAATGTGATATCTCACACCGGGTAAATCCTTAAACCTTCCCCCTCTTACTAAGACTACAGAATTTTCTTGTGAATTATGGCCAATACCGGGTATATAAGCAGTGATTTCAAATCCAGAGGTTAATCATAACAATACGCAATGGGGGAGTTGATCCTTGAAGCTTCCCTTAGAAAATTTTTCAACGATAAATTTTCGAAATGGTGATGCAATATGTAGAAAATTTTCACTCTGGCGCTCATGTGGAAGGCCTCATGGACCGTGAAAGGCTATACGGTCTGCAAGAGGGTCTATGTGCAAAATACATTGGCCAAATGTGGATTTTCAAGGCCAAGGCCCTCCACACAGCACACCACGCAGACCGTAAAGCCTCACATAGACCATGTGGGGTTCATATGTGGCATGCGTTGGTCTTAAACTCCATAGTAAAGACAACACTATACACATAAGGATAAGGGCCACATCAAGGCACCTCTATACGGTCCATATACCTTCACATGGCTCGTGGAGGTCTCCCTGAAGTGTCACCTTCGTCCAAAACTTTTTGTAACAAAATTTCCAACCTCCATTGAGGTAATACAAAGTCAGAGTCCTAACATCACTTCCTTTTTGGGAACATTTGTCCTTGAATATGCTAGAATAAGGCTTAAAGGCTTGACTTAGAGCATAATACATCCAATCACGAGGTAGAATGCATATTTCATTATTTGAAAGTCATAAAGTCATTAAAACTTATATCAAAACGTATTCAAATCATTCAAAATATATCAAAAATCATTTTGTGCACATGTATGCGGGTTAAGTCATGAAACTCAAGAGTAGAAGAATTATGACCACTTGGAATAAGAAGAACCTAATACCTTTGGCTTGAGTAGATTGGAAAAGATGGGGATATCATTTCATCATGTCCAACTCTATCTCCCATGTAGCACTCTCCAAATGTTGATTTCTTCGAAGCACCTAAACTGAAGCCACATCTTTGTTCCAAATCCGCTTCACTTGCCTATCAAATATGTCAACCAGAACTTTCTCATAAGGTAAGTTTCCCTAAACCTCAACACCTTCCAAAGGCATAATGATACTAGGATCACCAACAAACTTCCTCAACATACATATGTGGAAAATCGGGGGAATAAAATTTAAATCTGGAGGAACCTCCAATGTATAAGCCACATTCCTAATCCGTTCACCAATTTTATAAGGACTAATATACTAGGGACTTCACTTTCCCTTCTTTTCAAAATGTATTACACGCTTCATAGGTGAGACTTTCACATTCCCCCAATCACCAACATGAAACTCAAAATCCCTCTTCCTAATATCTGAATTGGACATTTGATGAATTTGTGCCATCTTCAACCTCTCCTTAATGATGTCACCCAAGCTACACCTTCTTTTTGAGGATAAAGTTGTCATTGTCAAGAAATACAACCTAACCAGTGATAAGGTTTAACCCAAGAAAATACTGTATACTTAGAAGAATCCAATTATGCAATTTGGGTTATAGTGAACTTATCTCCCAAATGGTGGGGGTATGATAATAACAAGTAAAAAGTAATCCTAACTAACACAAGTGTTCAAACTAATATCAAGAGAAACCGGGGTATAATGTTTCCCATGATTCCTTAACTCAGTTTCGTAGGATGAGCTAATTCTTTTCTAGTGTATAGTATGCTGGATGATAGGCTAAGTTCACTAAACGCTTTAGCCTAGGAGAGAGGTGAATTTCAATACTTTACTTGGTCCATCTCTGTAGTGTGACATTACTAACCCTTATCTATTGTCCCAGTACAACCTCCCATTTGCGCAGTTCAGTTGATTAGACAAGAACACATCAATTAAGTCATGTTAATTAATCTCTTTTCCTATTCCTTACTACCTTGGTCTAGTCAGTAACACTAGGCGGGTTCTAAAGTTGTCCACCACTAGAAAACATGCAAATCAAAAAAAGTTAATTAATACATGCATGCATACTTTTCAAGAATTATGAATTATCTAGTTTTACCATGTTAGTTCTTTATGGTTCCTACAACCATAGTTATGGGTTTAGCTACTTATGATTTGTGTATATGCAAGACTTATGAATTTGAATAACATAACAAAGCACTTGCACAATTAAATTAAGCAAATGTAAATCCAAGATTCCATGAGAATCACAAGATTTTAATTAGAATATCAAATCAAAATGTACAAGTGTTTCTCAAAACTCTCTAACGTTTTTCTCTACTCTACCTTATTATTTTTTGCTAACTCTTCGAACTCTTTAAGAAAAATAACCTAAAAATCAATTTATAATGTTTAAAATATACGTCCTAAATAAAATAGAATAACTGGGTTGGCACGCCACACAAGCTGCTTTACGGGTCGTACTGTGTTTTACGACCTGTATTCGAGCTTTCGTAATTCTCTGCTACAAATCTGGACTTGGATTCTATCACATCTCTCTAAAGCCCATGAAAGGTTTTACTTCTCATAGGGGGTTTCATTTGACGAAACTTCAAAAAAAGTCTTTCTTTTATGATCCTTAAGGTATGAGACTTTATCTATGACTCGTAAAATATTTCACAACCCGTCTGCATGTTCGTAGAACAAACTTCAAAAATCTCCCTTTTACTGGAGTTGTAGACTAAACCTACTTCATGGCCCATTAGAATTCTCTATGGCCCTTAAAGGGTCTCATATATCCTCAAAATCACCAACTTTTGCATAATCTTCCCATAATCAATGCCAACCCTGAAATCCTTCAAACCAAACACAAAAATACATAAAACCTACTAATATCGCATTAATAACACATGAATACCAAGTTTTAAGCATCAATAGTATTGTATTTTGACAACACATCAACACCCGCAACATAAAAATTGTCATTTGTCCTCAAGCGATGGACTCACCCTATATAAGTAGCACAGAAACACGCAGACCTCAACCTAATAACATACATCACATCAAACATAAACACAGATACCCACACCTATTTTTCAAAATATAATTAGATAGCTATCTAACAAACCAATACAGACTAATGCATACGACAATATAACTATGACAAGTAAGGTACTGTAAAAAAAACTACAATCACTGAATAAGTCTAACGCTAACTATCACTCACCCTCACAAAGGATATTCATGTATAATGCCCAATACCATAGGCTTGCCCTATACTAATGACTAATACCCTTGACTTCTTGGACTAGGATCACTTTAGGACTTTGCAGGCTTGTAACATAGGCTCAGGAGATTTGGTATGATATTTTGGGAAAATAGTGACTAAAGGACCTCGTTGACACTGCATTTTCTACACTTTTGCCCTACCAACACTGTTACTATTAATTTTATTCTCCTTTTCTCCTATTTCAAGCTTTTCTGGGTGCATTTGTTTTCAGTTTTCAGCCTTTTTCCTTGTTCTTATACTTTATTTTTCTTTTTAGCTCATAACTAAGGCATCACTTATTATTTTGCACCCAATGCATGATTTTTACTCTTCGATGTATTACTAACTTTCCTCATTTTATTTTTACCCATACACTAGCTAACCTCAACTTAGGCTTTTTGCCTGAGTTGAGGTACACATTATAAATACTAAGAACCAGGGCCACTTTTGGTAGCCACCCTCAACTTAGGTTTTTTACCTTAATCAAGGCGCACAATGTTCAAGGAAGGACCAGGCCCATTTCAGGATTTTACTACTAATCAGGTTAGGTCATTTAGGTTGTTTACAAGAATAGGCACATGTCAGGCTTAAACATTAGGATCAAGGGATATTCAGCGAATTTGGTTGGTCATTTACGCTAAGTGGACTTTTAAGGACAATGGCCTATGGTCTTTCCTGATCTAATTAATCTACAATCTAACTTGGAGTTATAGGGCAAGTTTTGAATTAACACACAACACATGAATTTAGCAAATAAGGCTCACACTCACATGACATTGATTATATTTATCACACCCCAGACCTAGGGACTAGACGTGACCAGCGAATGGGAAATCTTAATGAACCTCAAACAAGTCTCATAGCATATCATTACACATCCTTGATCGCGGAAGCAATTAAAATGACAATAATAGAAAAACATAAAAAAGGGGGATTGGAACTAAGAGAGCGAGAGAGAAAGAGAATATAATACTTTAATATGATAGATGAGTCAAAGCTCAAACATAATACGTAACATGTCCAACAGCTCTAAATATAGATATTTAGCAGGGGCTAAGACAAGAAATCGGGTTCACCCTCATAGTCAAAGTAGCAATAAAGGAGAGGGTATAAATACATAGCATGAGAAATATAGATCAATATCCCTGAAATGGAGGATTCACGAACTAGCTTGAGAGGCAATCATACTAGCCATGTCGAGGAAGAGGATGGACAAATGGAGCTCTGATTCCTACATGGTGATATCATGTAAAGTATAAAGTATGCGTTATTACATTTGAATATATTAAGTATGTAGGATGCAATGCAACAAGAGATAGGCATCATAGGAAAAATGTATAATCATAAGCAATGAATATCATACTAACTATACAACATGTATGAGTGATAATTGAAGTAAAACCATACTTGTATAGAACATAATACAAGTGTAAGGAGTGATCATTATAGTGCAATCTAATGCCTTCCACCTTTTTGGGAGGCGCATGAGGTACAAACACCTTCATGAGGTTGATGGAGTATAAAATCCCTAACAAGGTTGATGGAGTACAAACCCCCCAACAAGGTTGATGGATACAAACCCCCAATAAGGTTTATGGGTACAAACCTCCGACAAAGTTGCATTGGCCTGCTACCTTTTGAGCGAGGCGATTGAGGTACAAACCCCTCAACAAGGTTATCCGGGCCTACAACTTCCCGGATGAGGCTTGGTTATCCCCAAAACTACTGAGATAATATTATATGTATACACTCATTTCATCATCTTGTACCTACATTCCATTCATCATTGTATACATTCATTCCGTTCATCATCAAAAGCATATATTCCTATCATCATATACATACATTCATTACATCATCATAATGTCATTCATCTCATAAGACATGCATTGGACCTTTAATTCTTCAAGAAATCATAACAGGACATTTTATCAAACGCTTGGTGGGTGTGTAGTACAAGTGTAAAATCAGACAATTCAATTTGTGAAATCATGCTATAAAATCCAATGTAGAACCATTAGTAGATACTTGGTAAAATCCTCAAGCAATATACATCAAAACCCTTCATTAAATCTCATAACTTAGATTCATAGCCCAAAACACAGTAAAACAGTCACGATTTCATAAACCCCAAAATGGTATACAGTGAATTTCATAATGAATATGACCCATGAGTAAATCAACTTTAAATCATGCCAATTAGAGTAAAGGAATCTTGTGTATCATGGGTGAAAGGAACCCATGAAAGAAACCCATATACGTTAGCCTTTGGAGAATCCTTGAAGAAGATTGGAGATGGAGACTTGAAGCTTGAGAGGAAATCGTTAGATCCTAATGAGTTTTGAGACTTGAATTTAGGAGATGAAATATTGTCTAAGTGTTTGGGAGAGTATTTGGGAATGTCTTGGATGATATGAGGGTAAAATAAGGATAAGTAGAGGTATTTTCATGCATGGGAAGGTATAGGCCCAAGATGCAAAAGTTGTGGACTGAATTGAAAAACTGGACAGCAAAATACACTGGGGCGCGTCGTGCTCCAAACGTAGATTAACATTGTTTTTCAGTAAACTTTGAAATTTCGAAATTCACTATGGTAGCTCTATGATTGGGGTTAGACCCATCTCCCACTAAATTTGAGCCCCTGAAAAAGAATATGAAGTCAAATTTTTGAAATAATACACGAATTTTGAGATCTATAGAAATTACGGTTTCGGGCATTTCGAGGCACATTTTGAGCACTTTTTGGGGTCGTTACAATATCTCTCCCTTGGTAATATTTGTCCCCAAATATCAAAGAAACATACAAGAGAAGAGTAATCATAAAGAGGTATGCTCCAACAAGAATGCAACAATACACTTTAAAATACCATTTTAAAAATCTCAACGTAAGGGTCAAAAATCATCATGAACTTGTAACATAAATGTGAATGCATGCAAATGACATAAAGGCTTAAACATAAGGCTTGAAATCACAAAAAGAGACTTGGCATATTATTATAAGCTTGAAAAGAAAGAAAGAGGTATAGTTATCGCTTTTCTATGCCCGCTCTGGCTCCTCGAAAGACACTCTAGACCTGATGATCCTTCCCATAGGGCTTGACGAACACTACGTGCTCATCAATCAAGTCCTTCAACACTTCCCTCAATTTCCTCCACTGGGACTTACTCTTAAGTAAACTCATCCTCCACAACGTCCATTACCTCAAGAGTCTTATAACACTCGAATCACCAAGACACCTCCTCAATCCTTGAAACATGAAGAAACGGACGAACCATATCCTTGTCCCGAACTTCCGATTTGAAAGCAACCTCACTAACCTTCCTTGACCCCTATAAAGACTCTCAACCATGAACTTAATTCCCTATTTATTGGGACAAACCACACATCTTATGACTGAAACCTTCAAATAGCCTCAACCACTAACTTTAAATTCAAGATCCTTTCTCCTCTCATCGACATAGGACTTTTGACAACTTTAGGCCATCTTCAACCCTTCCCTAATCATCCTAACCTTCTCAAGAGCCTCCATAACTAGATCTATCCCAATGTATCCATCTCTTCGACTTCAAACCACTGAACCGATGATACAACATCTACCATAAAAAGCCTCAAAATGATCCATACCGATACTAGAATTATAGCTATGGTTGTAGGCAAACTAAGTCAATGGAAGATGATCCTCCCAACCACAAAGTCCATATTAATTTCTTCTCACTTCTAACAAGGAACCTCTATATCTTGGGTTAGGCCATAAGAGCTTTGATGTTCAACTTTGACTTGTTGCCAACTATGGCAACCGGACAAAAATTTTGTGATGCCTTTCTTCATGCCTCCCCACCAATACACATCCCTCAACTCTCTACACATTTGGTGGAACCAGGGTGAATAAAATAAGAAAAATTATAGGCCTAATCGAGGATCTTTTTTCTCAAGCCATCATCACTAGGCACACACAACCTACCTTGGTACCTAAGGGCACCATCTCCCTCTTGGGAGAAAACCTCCTTCTTGCCCTCTTTCACCAAGGCCTTCAATTCTAACAAGGAGGGATCAATATCTGCTTTGCTCTTACCTCAACAACCAATAAAGATTTAGAACCATCAACAATAATAACACCACCATTGCCCACCTCTTCTGATCTAACCTTCAATCTAGCCAACCGATGCACCTCCGTAGCCACCTCTTTATTGCTATCATCAACATATGCTAGGCTACCCATAGGCCCCCTACTTAGATCACCTATCACAACCTTATCCTTATTGGGGAAAATGATGCTCACCATATCATAATCCTCAAAGGGTTCTAACCACCTTCTTGTTACCCTCGAATCACACTTATCATATTTAGCAAACAAAACCTCATCCCCTAAGACTTGTAATACTACCCAAAATGATTCACAATCTCTACATAATTCAATTATCCACTACGAGAGGTCACCACAAACATGCCAAGGTAGGGTTTTAAGACCCTATTCATGAAATCCACAAACCTAGTCGGTGCATAAATCAACAAAACAACTCAAACAATACTCAAAATACTCAACTAATCCGAAAGGACACTTAGAGATGTCACCTATCCTCATCCTCACTTGGGGAATAGAACCTGAACAACAAATCAATCTTAGAGAAGTGAAAAGCCCATTGCAATTGACCAAATAAATCGTCCACCCTAGCGATCATATTACAACTTTATGGGTCCTACACTCATTGGAAGTATTCTATGCAAGTAGCCAAACCACCTCAAGACCTCCAACCTAAACCAATTCTTTGAAGCATCACAATTCTCAACAACCCCCTTGCAATCATCCCTAGTAGAACAAGATAGGAGTAGACACAAGAGTAACCATCAAGGTATTAGAAACTCTACCCACACTCATAATACCACTCAAACAAGTCTTACTCGGGGTCAACAAAACCATATGAGAAGCAATAGAAAGAAACCTACTCACAACCTCCGGTAATAACCCGCTAAGCCCACGAAGCTCCTAATATGCAATGGGTTTAAAGGTCTAGGCAATCTCTAATCACCTTAGTCTTACTAGGGTCCAACCTAATACCATCACCTTGTATCACAAGACCTAGAAAGGCTACCTCTTGCAACCAAATTCACATCCCTCCTCCTTAGCATAAAACCTTAAACCTTGTAGTACTACCCTCAAATGACTCACATGCACCCCCTCACTTTCAGGGGAAAATCAACCTATCATCACCCAAGCCATCATCAACATAATAAGTAGGGTCTAATATTCATGAGACTTATATACATAATCGGTGCACTAGTCAAACCAAAAGCTACTTCCCCAAATCCACATATCGGAAAGGACATTCAAGAGTTTATCTACCAACCAAAATAATTCAAATAGAAGTAACTTAGGTTCAACACCCCTAAGTCCCATAAGACAAAGAATGTAACCCTTAACAGTCAAACATACCATAGTACAAGAAATGGACCTACCTCTTTGCAACCACTTTACAAGCCCTCACTTAAAGGCGGATTTAATAGGGAATCAAAATTTAAATTTATGGGCCCTACATTCAAAAGGGACACAAGACCAACACAACTAACCCATCCCAAGCATTTAGCATCAAAATCCACCACACTAAACCCAACATGTCATAAGGCAAGACCCAATGCAATATAAATATGAAACAACACCTATGAACCTTAAACAACAATAGGCTCACCGATGAAATAGACACCAAAGAGAGTTTGGAACACACATGAAACCCACTAGCAACCAAAAAACTAGTGAAATAGATAGTGACACCTGGACCCATCAGTGCAACCACATCAAAGCCTAAGGGAATTTCAACATACCGGTAGCAATATTGGGAACCTCATCTTCTTTTTATGTCACTTGATCAACATGACCACGTTGATCTAAAGGTAGACCATACTTACACCTCTTTCAAGTATATGGACAATCATCTAGCGTGTGACCCACTTCACCACATCCAAAACAAGCATTAAAATGCCTCCAATACGGGCCACCATAGTTCTTCCTACACATAGGGCACTTGGGATTAGTCATTCTACCATCACCTCCTTTACCCTTATTGCGTCTATAAGGGCAATATATTATCTTGTGACCCTTCTCTCCACAACCATAATAGGTATTGGTACCCCTCAGACATGGGCCATCATGGCCTCTACAACATCTTGGGCACCTAGCATAAGGCACCACACCACCATCACCTCTACATTTGGGACTTTGAAACTTCACTTCACCACGGGCCCTCTTGGCCATCTTACCTCTCCTCTTACCGTTGCAAGTCTCGGGAGCACTTGTTTGTTGATTGAGGTAAGTTACCAATTTTATCACCTCTTTGTCCAACACCCAAAGAGCGTTGTGAAGTTCTACATTCGTCATATCATCGTCCTGAGTAGCTTGAGATATATCCTGCAATGTAACGATTAGGAATTATAATAAGCCCTAGGGGACCCAACTCTATCGCGCAACATAGATCATGAAGAAGTAAAATGTTTCCTGGAATACCTCATAGCCTTCCATTCATTATCTGGCATACTTCACAATAATAAATAGGATTCTAATCAACGCGGTGTGTTGGACTTCAAGATCTAACAACCTAGTTCTCTGATACAATCTCTGTCACGCCGTGGACCTAGGGCCTTGATGTGACCAATGAATGGGGAACCCGAAGGTACCCCAAACAAGCCTCATAGCATATCATCATACATCCTTGGTAGCAGAAGCAATAAAAATAACAATAAGAGACAAACATAAACAAGTGGAATGGGGACTAAGGGAGCGAGAGAGAAAGAGAAAGTAATATTTAAATATCATAGATGATTCAAAGCTCAAGCATAATACATAATTTGTCTAATAACACCTCTAAACATAGATACTTAGCGGGGGCCAAGACAAGCAACCAGGCTCACCTTCATAGTCAAAGTAGCAATAAATAAGAGGGTATCAATACATAGCATAAGAAATATAGATCAACGTCCCAAAATGGATGACTCACCAACTAGCTTGAGAGACAGTTGTACTAGCTATGTGGATGAGGAGGATGGCCAAAAATGGAGCTCCGTTTCCTACATGATGATATTATGTAGGCATAGGTTATGCTTTAGTATGTTTGAATGTACTAAGTATGTAGGAACAATGCAACAAGAGATATGCATCCTAGGCAAAATGCATAATCATAAGCAATGAAAAGCATACTAACAATATGACATGTATGAGTGATACTTAAAACCATGTCTATATAGAACATAATAGGAGTGTAAGGAGTGACCATTATAGTGCAATCCAAGACGTGCTACCTCCTTGGAGAGGCGCATGAGGTACAAACCCCTTCATGAGGTTGATGGAGTATAAACCCCCAACAAGGTTGATGAAGTACAAAGCCCACGACAAGGTTGATGAAGTACAAAGCCTCCAACAAAGTTGATGGGTACAAACCCCCAATAAGGTTGCATGGGCCTGTCACCTCCCGAGCAAAGGCAATCGAGGTACAAAGCCCTCAACAAGGTTACCCGGGTGTACAACCTCCCGGATGAGGCTTCGTCATCCCCAACACTACTGAGATTATATTATATATATATACACTGCTTTCATCATCTTGTACCTACATTTCTTTCATCATCATCATATATACATTTCTTTCATCATTATATACATACATCCATTTCATCATCATATACATACATTCCTCTCATCATCATATACATACATTTATTTCATCATCAAAATGTCATTCATCTCATAAGACATCCATTGGACCTTTAATTCCTAAAGAAATCATAACCAGACATTTTATCAAATACTTGGAAGGTGTGTAGTTCAAGTGCAAAACCATATAATTCAATAGTGAAATCATGCTATAAAATTCAATGTGAAATAATTAATAGATACTAGTAACACCCTCAAGAAACATACATCAAAATCCTTCATGAAATCTCATAATAGATCTTAGATTCATAGCCCAAAACATAGTAGAATAGTCACAATTTCATAAACCCCAACATAATGTGCGGTGAAGTTCATAATGAGTATGACGCATGAGTAAATCAACTTTTAATCCTGCTAATTAGAGTAAAGGAAGCTTGGGTATCAAGGCTGAAAAGAACCCATGGAAGAAACCCATATACCTTAGCTTTTGGAGAATCCTTGAAGAAGATTGGAGATGGAGACTTGAAGCTTGAGAGAAAATCCTTAGATCCGGATGAGTTTTGAGACTTGAATTTAGAAGATAAATATTATCTAAGTGTTTGGGAGAGTATTTGGGAATGTCTTGGATGATATGAGGGTGAAATAAGGCTCTAATATAGGTATTTTCAATCATGGAAGGCTTAGGCCCAAGAAGCAAAAGTCTTGGATCGAACTGAAAAACTGGACAGCAAAATACATTGGGGCGCGATGCGGATTAACATTGTTTTTCGTCAAACTTTGAAATTTTGAAATTAATTACGGTTTCTCTAAAATCAAGGTTAGACCTATTTCCCACTCAATTTGATCCCCCGAACAAGAATAGAAAGTCAGATTTTTGAAATAACACATGAATTTTGAGATATATAGAAAATTAGGATTATGGGCATTTCTGAGGCACATTTTCGAAAATCCTTATTCCAAAACACTCTAAGTCTTAAAACTCTCTTAAGCTCTTCAAGGCTTTCAAGTAAAGAGTGTAACCTATGGTTCCAAATCTTCCACCTCCAAACCGTGATTCCTCCGTCATAATCACTATGGTATATGGATTTGATTGGGGGAATCTTTCTTCCGTTAAGTCCAACCAATCTTATTATCAAACTACATAGATTTGTAGGTTATTTTATATATATGTATGAGCTCTTATTTATGGTGATATCATTTTACATTGTACATATGGTTTCTATTTGGGTTCTTCAAGTAATGATTTTAGTATGTTAAAAATATTGTTGGGGTTTTACATTGTGATGAATTTTATGATAATAAAGTCATGTTCTCTATGATGCCATTGTAACGACTCAAGCCTAGGGCCTCGACATGACACGACGAATGGAGAACCACAAGGAACCCTAATCAAGTCTCTTAACTTGTTATTACACATCATTGGTCGAGAAAATATGTAAAAGACATAAAGTAAGAATACGAGGCAAAGGGGCTAAAGGATAGCTAGCGAAACATCATCATCAAGAGACAAGAGTTATAGCTCATATCATAGATACATAACTTGTCTAACAAACACCTCTAAATACATAGATGAAAGTAGGGTCTAAGAAAAGGTAACCGGTCTCACCCACATAGTCAAAATAGAGAATAAAGTAGAGAGTCTCAATACCATTAAGGGAAAACACAGACAAGGTTCCCGAAATTGAGGACTCACAAACTAGCTTTAGTAGCACCGAGCTAGCCACGTGGAGGAGGAGGGTGGTCAACTTGGACTTCGGTTCCTACATGGTGATATCATGTAGGCAAGAGTATGTGTTAGTGTGTTTGAATATACTAAGTATGTAGGACGCAATGCAACAGGAAATAGGCATCATAATCCATCTGCATTATTACCCGTCTTATGTATGGGTTCAACACTATCTTCAGTGATAAAGTGTGTCTCTAGATTAGTATCGCCCCTCTTTAGGGATGCCTGATAGAGCTCAACCAAATGCTTAGATGATCGACAGGTACGTGATACTTTTTGAATTTTTCTTTTGCACAGCCTGTTACTTTTCATCTTTCTTTTATATTGATAGTTCTTTTTTGGTGCAAGACGACCATCATGATTATAATTTATTCTACGATCATGGCCATGACCACGATCTTTTTCTCGTTGGTTATAATTTGTCTGATTCACTTCAGGGAGTGGCATAGAACCAATGGGTCGACTCTCATGATTTTTCATCAATAGGTCGTTATGTTGTTCAGCAATAAGAAGGTGTGAAAGTAATTCAGAATATTTTTTAAATCCCATCTCCCTATATTGCTGCTGCAGGAGCATATTCGCGGGAAGGAATGTGGAGTATGATTTTTCGAGCTTATCATGTTCAATGACGTTTTCTCTACATAAGTTTAACTGGGATATAATTCTATACATAGCAGAATTAGATTCAGTTATATTTTTAAAGTCCATCAACCTTAAGTTAAGCCAATCATGACGCGCCTGTGGAAGAACGACCAACGTCAGGTGGTCATATCTATCTTTTAGATTGTTTCACAGTATGAGAGGATCTTTCAAAGTAAGATATGCATTTTTAATCCCTTGTCAAGATGATGGCGGAGAAATATCATAGCTTTCGCACGGTCTTGACTGGATGCTTGATTATTTTCTTTGATGGTATCTACCAGACCCATCGCATACAAATGAATTTCTGCATCTAGTGCCCATGATGAGTAGCCTTTGCCCGTTATATCCAAGGCAACAAATTCAAGATTAGAAATATTAGACATTTTAGAAAAAATAAAATCCTTACCTTTTTTTACCTGTTTAGAGTATCTTGAAATTGGCAGAGCTTCATGCTGATAACGTATTATAAAACTAAAACGAACAATCAATACAAAGTAACTAGGTTAAGAAGAGTAAGGAAAAAGGAAAAGTAATAAGAAGAATAGAGAGAGAGAACTCAGTGTTTCTTTCTTTCATTCAACATATGTTTTACAGAGGATTAAGATCATATATATAGGCTAAGGAAAGAACTTACTCTGTAAGCTAGGGGAAGAGCTTCCTCTATAAGCTAAGGGAAAAACTTCTTCAACTTCCTCCATACTCTACGGGACTTCTAACACATATATATTATTTATAACATGAATTAAGTTTTTTTAAAAGAAGTAATACAAAATTTTGCCAAAAAAGAAGTGGAATAGCCCAGAATATGATTTAGAGAGGAGAGCAATTTGTAAAATAAAGAAGAACTGCATAATGATTTCAGTTGTCTTGTACATATTTTAGTTTATTTCGGCTCCATAATATTTATAGTAATAACGAACTATAAATAATGAATTAATCAAGAATCCGATTACAATTCAAATAATGAATGTAACAATATGTTTCCTTTACTAACTTGACTCGAAGAAAGACATTTTTACTCGCACTCTAGAATGAATTACTTTATTAGTTTGAAAGTCCTATATATTAGAGAAATAATAATTAAATTATTATTTTTGAGTATTTTTAAAAATAGTGAAAAAACTATTTTGTCTAAAGTGGAGTTTTTTAACGAAGGACAAAAAGTTCAAATAACATTTCTAAGGGCCTTTACGTTTTTATATAGTACTAGTTTATTGTATGTGAGTTGCACGTGTGTGTCAAGTCAATACTATTAAATTGAATATTATAAATTGAAAATCTTTAATATTGTCATAAGAGAATGTATTTTTTTAAATTATTCATTCGATATTCAAAATCCACATTGAAGTCCAACAATTCAAATTCAGACTTGACAGACCTCATTCAAGAATAGCGCTCTCTATTAAGATTTTTTTTCGTACCTAGCATACACAATTCTAAATAAATAGAATAATAATGGATGACCTTAAACATACATTTAATTTATGTAAAGAGTATATTTTATGAATAATTTGTATTTCTATTTGTTTTATTGGTGATCAAAATGATCATATTTTGTTAAAAATGGTAAATTTGAAAAATTATATTTCATTAAATATTTTTAGAAATACACTTTTTTCACCATTCTTTAAAAGATATTGTCAAATAATATAATTAAAAAATTGACACTTTGATTTTTTTAGAAATATAAGAATAAAAAAATTAGTCTTTCGACATCTTTGAGAGTAATAGTAATTTGAATTAAGTAAGTTGTTATTTAAATAATAAAGAAATAAATTTCGAAGTGATTCATCCCATTGTACTTTAGTAAAAAGAACAAAACTTTAGATTCTCTTATTATTACAAATAATTTAAAGAGTATTGTTCACTTCCATAAATGAACAATAGTTGGATTTTTTATCGATCAACTTAGACGAAAAAATCTACAAATAAAGATTAATTAATCATGAAGTATTGAAAATATAAATAACTTTCATAAGTAAAAGAAAAAAGATAACAAAACTAACTAGTCCAACTTTTTATCGGCCATGTCTTTGTTGAGACGCCTAAAATCTCTTTAGTAATTTTAATTTTATTATGTACTTTCGAACTCTTTAATTATTAATTCTACCTAATATCTTATGCTCTACATTTTTTTTTCTTACCATATACTTTAGGATTCCTAAATTTTAAATATTATAAGAAAATGAAATAATAGTTTGAGAATAAAATTGTAAAATATAATTTTATTTGTTATATTATGTGTGCATCATATTAATTAATAACAAATATACATGTATATATAAAAAAATTAGTAAATCGGTGTGTACACAATATATTATTCAATATAAAATAAAACATTAACATTAACAAAAATGATTGTGATAAAACGAAAAATGACTGTTGGAAGTTGCACTAAAAGAAAATTGAAAGTCATCTGCCAAGTACATAATATATAAACATTGATATACTTAACTCAAATTTAACTATTTCATCTAACTTTACTTTCGTAAATAATATTGTTACATAAAAAAAAAATTGAAGGACAATGACATTTCTTATAACAACAACAACAACATAACCCAGTGGAATCCCACACAGTGAGGTTTGGGGAGGGTAAAATGTAAGCAAATTTTACCACTACCTCATAGAGATAGAGAGACTGTTTTTGAAAAACTCTTGTTTTGTTAAAAAATAAATGATCAGATAGATAAATACAAAATACGACAACATGAAAAAAATTTTAAAATGTGAGATGTATAGAGGTAAAATTTTCAAAAGAAAAATACTATAAATTATACATAAAATAACAATATAATCCTATTCTAATAAGGGAGATTTAGGAATCTTTCCACACTTAGAAGTCCTTATTTTATCACTTCTTTCCATATATTTTAGAAGTTAACATTATAAATATAATTAAATAATAATTTTAAAAAAATTGGTGAAAAGATGATTTATCTAAAACATAATCTTTTAATGAAGGGAAAAAAGTTCAACTTCAATCTCTTTGTTTCACGATAGAAAATTTGGATTAGCACAATCAATATATCAATTTATGATGTAATAAACTTTGCCTTGATACCATTTTTCATTCCACTTTAGAACGTGATCATTCAAAAGTGTATTATCAACTCTTGTGCCATGTTAAAAATTTAATCGTTAATGACTAAAATATATATATAATGTTAAAATATAAAAAAGAATAAATATAAAAACTATTATTCTTTGTCAACAAATGTTAAAGTTTTTTGAGTGTCTTCATTGATCAAGTCCTTCTCAGAATTCATTGGAAGATTATCTAAAATAAACTATTGACAATAATAATAATAAGAATAATATACAAATCTTTTAAAAAATCATTAGATGAATAAGTATTACTTTACTTGAGATATTACTCTACCTGAATAGATGAAACTTGTGAATAAACGAAGATATTAGTTACAAAATAAGAGAAATTTTTTAAATAACAAGAATTTTTAGACTCAACTAACTAAACTAAGGCCATAATATAATTTAAATGAAGCAAGTTAAGCTGACATAACAATTAATATTATTTTCTTTAAATTCAAAAAGTGAAAAGAAAGGGAATAATATGAAACAAAGAAAGTATGTAATATAAGTCAACTTGAGAATCAAATTGAAGTTCGGAAAAAAGCGTAAAATAAGAAGATGCAAGTTGAATTGTTGATTGTTGAAGGATTGATGAATCAAAAACTGAATTTGAAGTATTTTTATAGAAGTAGAGAAGCCATAAATATAAAAGGAAAGAAAATAATATTTTATTATATTTAGTACAAAACTTTTCGTCATATAAGTAGGATTCATGGTAAAATTAAAAGAACTTTTATTGAAATAGTAGTCATAAAGGAAAAACGAAAAAAAGTGACAAATCAATTAATTATGAAAAAAATAAACAAATCAATTAACTATAATAAACTATTTTCAAATAATTAATATGTTTTTCCCCTTTTAATTTTTTTTAATTATTATTTGAAAAAACCAATCTCTTGTTTTCCCCTTAAAAAAATTCTTTTAACCAAAACCCATCTATACGTTTTCATTAAAATAAGAAAAAGTGGTTTGAAAATAATAATACTTTTACCTTATAAAAAAGTTACCAAAAAAAAAAAAAAATTCTCCTTACAAAATTATTTACTATACAAAAATAATTGTATAGCAAATTTGTATTCTCCTTATCCCTTAAAAAAAGGAAAACTTGTTTTAACCAAACCTGTCCCTTTATTTGCCCTTTTCCCTTAGAAAAAAAAGCTTTTTTTTTTCTTTAACCAAAACTCATTAGTATGTTTTCTCCTTTTCCCTTGAAAAAAGGAGAAACTTTTTGTCAATTATTATTTCAAAGTTTTCATTAATACATTTTTTCTTTTTCCTTAAAAAAAGAAGAAGCTTTTTGATAATTATTAGTTAAGAAAAGATTCACCATGTAAAAATTTAATCA
>JAABOM020028492.1:0-17636 GCA_011800125.2 Solanum clarkiae
ATCGCCCTCCCCCTCTTCATCCTACTCATAGCGAGTTTTACCTCCTCCACTTCGAACGGATCGTAGTCCCCCACATCGCCATGTACTTCGAAGTGTGCCAAATTATCCAAATCAATAACTCTACCTCCTTGTTCGTTTAAGAGTGTATGAAAGTAGGTTTGCCACCTCAATTTAATGGAAGTGTCATCCACTAACACCTCGCCACTCTCATCCTTGATGCACTTCACTAGGTCTAAGTCGCGGGCTTTCCTTGCTCTTACTTTAGCAAGCCTATACAGTTTCTTGTCCCCTCCTTTATCACTTAGATCTTCATAAAGGCGCTCGAATGCAGCAGACTTGGCCTTCGTCACCGCCAACTTGGCTTCTAATTTGGCCTTCTTATAGATTTCCTTAAGTTTTTGCTTTTCAGTGTCATCACTACACTTTAGCCACTGTACGTAAGCGACCTCCTTTGCTTGTACCTTACCCTGAACTTCCGCATTCCACCACCAATCTCCTTTGCGACCACCAACAGGCCCTCTCGAAACTCCTAGGACCTCGGTAGCTACCTTTCTTATGTAGCCAGCAGTCGTGGCCCACATATTATTCGCAGTGCCTTCGCTACCCCACGCCTCCAGATTTCTCAACTTTTCATCCATCACGCAAGTAAGGGTAGGTGTCAGGCTTCCCCATCTAATCCTCGGTTGGGTAAACAAAACCTTCTTTTTCTTCTCTCTCGTGATCTCCATATCCATCACTAGCAGCCTATGCTGGGTGCAGATATTTTCACTCGGTATAACCTTGCAATTTTTACAAAGACTCCTATCGCCCTTACGAAAAATAAGGTAGTCAATCTGAGTCTTAGCAGTTGTATTACAGAAGGTTACCAAGTGGTTTTCCCTCTTCGGGAAACACGAGTTCGCAATCACTAATTCAAAGGCTTTGGCAAAATCTAAAAGAGAAGTCCCACTCTCATTCCTCACACCAAAACCAAAGCCTCCGTGCACATCTGCAAACCCACTATTGGTCGCCCCAATATTCCCATTAAAGTCACCCCCAATGAAGATTTTCTCTGTCGTCGGAATACCCCGCACAACCCCATCCAGCTCCTCCCAAAAATGCCTTTTGACTTCCCCTTCTAGACCTACATGAGGCACATAAGCACTAACAACGTTCACAACCTGTCCTCCCACCACAAGCTTGGATAAACATCATCCTATCATTCACCCTCCCAACCTCGACCACAAAATTCCTAAGATTCTCATCTACCAGTATGCCCACGCCATTTCTTCCCCCAGAACCACCCGAGTACCACAACTTAAACCCATCCACGTCCCGGGCTTTAGTTCCCGCCCACCTAGTCTCTTGGACGCAGGCTATCATGATTATCACATCACATAATTAAGAACAAAGCAAATTTAAAGATTAAAAATAAACCAAGAAACTTACCAAGAATAGGAATGAAATTGAAGATGGAAGAGAATGATGAAAGATGAAGAACCCAAGAGTAGCCAAAAAATCACGTCGGAAAGTGAGTGTACTAGCCAGAAAATTAATCAGAGATAGAGGGAATGATGAAATTAGGGAAAAATTTGGTCAATTATGGTAAAAGTGCGTCAAAATAATTTGACCCACCTTTTATACCTTTACCGGATTAACGTTTAAAATTATCGGGTTACGGTTTATGAAACCCTGATTATGAGTCGTAGATGGATCTAGGACTTGTAAGTCATGGTCTCGTAGACATCTCAACACTTGGAAAAATTCAAAAGGTTACCTGGGTTCCACAAACCCCATTCAAGACTCATAGGTTGATCAGTGAATTGAAAAGTTGGCTCGTGGGTTGAGTGTACATTGTTCATGCTCACTAGAAATCTTTGTGAGATGGGATTACAAGTTGTAAAGTGCAATACGACTTGTAAGTGCACTCGTAGAACATGTACCTGATGCATTTCTCAGCAAAATCTACTGCCTTAGTCCGATACCTTCATACTCTTCATAAAATTCACTTGCACCCTATATGCAACAAACCCAATGTCAAAAATAAGTAAGAAAAACACAACCCGACAGCTAGCTATGAATCCAAAAATTGAAAATAAACTCAAAACCATGCTAAAACATAAAAAATCCTTGGGTTGTCTCCCAAGTAGCACCTAATTTATTGTCACGGTATGACTTAGACAAATTGGCTACTAAATTTTACCACTTATCCAAGCCTCACCTTTCAACTCATCTGGATGCTTCATAGACTGACGGATATCAAGGACAACTTCTTCATCATTCACCCTAAATCATCTAGATGCTTTATAGACTTAAGGATATCAAAGAAAACTTCTTCATAATTCACCCTAAATCTAAGTTAACCAGAGTCCATATCCACTACAGCTCACCCCATAGCTAAAAATGGTCTCCCCAAGATAATAGGAACTTCAAAATCAATCTCATAATCAAAAATCACAAAATTTGCAGGCAATGTGAATTTGTCCACTTTTACTAACACATCATCAAGTATCCTTTCCTGTTTCTTGACTTTCTATCAGCCATCAACAACGACATCTTAGTTAGAGTAGGGTCACCTAAACCAAGCTTCTTGAAAACCAAAAAAGGCATCAAATTGATACTAGCACCCAAATCAAGAAGTGCTCTTGCGAACTCTACATCTTCGATAGTGCAAGGTATAGTGAAAGCACTTGGATCTTCAAGCTTTTGAGAAAATAACTTAGTAGTGATATCACTATAATGCTGAAGCTCCTCAGAAAGCTCTTGACTCACAATCCACTTCTTAGTAACTAAGTCTTTCATATATTTTGCATAACCCGACATTTTCTCTAAAACTTCAATCAGAGAGATGTTGATGGATAGTTGCTTAAGCATGGAGAGAAAGTGTTTGAACTTGCCTTCCTCCTCTCTCTTCTTGAGTCTTTGAGGGAAAGGAGAAGGAGCCTTTGGGACGGTCTTATACTTTTGTGGCTCTTTAGCTACCTCAATCACCCATCTTTGACACGATCATCTCCTTCAACCACATGTTTACCTGCAATTATCTCCTCACGAACGTCTTCTACCTCAACCAGCATAAGAGGATCAATAGTACTTTTGCCATCTCTAGTAGTAATCACCATACATTGCCCTTCATTCTTTTGATTTTGAACTGTGTTGCTAGGCAATGTACCTTTCTGACGTTGATTCAGCTGAGTAGACCCTTGACCAAATTATTGCTCAAGAATGAGACTCTATCTTTTGATAAATACTTGAAATATCAGACTTTATGCCCCTTAACGTTTCATCTTGTGTCTCGGCCTTCTTCAAGAAACGGTCAAACATCCCCTCAATTCTAGAATTGCTTGTACACGCATCTCGGTTATGTGGTGGCACATGTGGACCATTCCTAAAACCATCTCTTCTTCCCCAATCTGCTTCAGCACCCCTATTCCTCTCATAATAACTACCTCGGCTATCTCTATAAGCTCCATCCCTAACATCATTCTAACCTTGGTTTCCTTAACCGTGGCGCCAATAATCCTGATTGGACCCTTGGGCATTGGTCCAGAAACCCCCCATCTGATCATTCACAAAATAAGAATCCTCATCATAATAAGGCTCATCATACATGGGTTCATGTGGAGGTTGGTAAACTACCACATTTACTCTTTTCGGATACTACTTAATCACCACATCCATGCTTGTGCAGAGTTCAGCAAGTTGTTACATAATCTCATCATTGGTTTTAGCTTTCTCTAAACCAGTATTAACAACACATGAACTCCTCTTACAATCTCTATCTCGTTGTCCCCATGCACAAATAGTCTTGACCACTTGTTCCATCCATTCTGCAATCATTGCGAAAATGTTGATCCAAAAATATGCCCCCTATAATAGTGTGGCACAAGCTTGGCTATTCTCATCAAAGGATCAATTAAATATCTCTACCAAGGGATCATATACTACCGTGTGGTCAGGGACGCTCCTCAAAAACTTAGTAAACCGCTCCCATATAGTGCTAATTGAATCACCAAGAAGTTTCTCAAAATTGTTGATTTGATCCTTTGACTTGAGCTTCTTTGACCTAGGGAAGTACCTTTCCAAGAAGGCTTTCTGCAAATCTACCTAACTGGTGATTGAACTCTATGGGAGCTCAGATAGCCATAGCGCAACATTACCTCTAAGAGATAATGGGAAAAAATGAAGCCCCGCAGCATCCAATGTTAGTTTTTGTGTCCCCGTCACACTCTTGCAAACAAATGCCATGTTGTGCAAGTGGCTATATGGATCCTCTTATGGTAGCCCCACAAATAATCCACGGTTTTACAACATTTGAAGTAGCCTACGAAAAATAATGAACTTTGTGTTAGCCGATAATGGTGCAACACAATAGCCCTGGTCACATCCATAGCCATATGGTTCAATCTATATTGATTCCATCGATAAGCATTGTCATTGAAGTCCCTAGGCTATGGAATATTCTCCAAAGGAGGTGGGTTTTCATTCCAATCATCATCATTAACACTCCGATTCAAGGTTGCATTAACCGTGATGTTAACATTCTCTTGAGCCATTCTTCTTGCTAATTCATTGGATCCCTAGATCAAGTGGAGTTAATAGATTGCCTTGACTCCAAATGTTGGGCATACACTACCTAGTATACCCTACAAAGAAATAAAAAAAAACAAAAAAAATTAAAATACAAGTGAACTAAGAAATTAACACTCGAATTACAATTACTAGTGAATTGAATCAAAGTCTAGCCGTTCCCTGGCAACGGTGCCATAATCTTTGATTATGCCAAATTTACACAATTCTTTTGGAGGATAAAGTGGTCATTATCAAATATAAAACCTAACCAATGATAGGGTCGAATCCTGTAGAGAATACAGAGGCTTCCAAATTGATTCACTAATAAACAATTCAAGTACTAACAAACCCATTTTCCCAAAAAGAGGGGGTTGCAATGATTGATAAGAAATTAAACTAAGCTAACTAAAATAAGAGACAATCAATAATGGAGAGCAAGTTCGGAATTGTGTTCCACATGATTTACCAACTCAATATCCACTGATAACCCAATTCTTGTCTAGAATATAATATGCAAGATGGTAATTTAAGTTCACCAAGCCCTTTGATCAAAGGTGAGAGGTCAATTTCACTATGTGACATGGCCCATCATCATAGTGTGCAATACTAACTATTATCCATAGTCCTAGTCAACCTCCCCTTGGTCTAGTTTGGTTGATTAGATGAGAACACATCATCGAATCCTGTTAACCAATATCTTTTTCTATTCATTACCACCCGGATCGGGAAGGTAACACTAGGCAACTTCTAATGTTGGCCACCACTAAAAAACATGAAAAACGAAGAGAAATTGATTAATACCTGTAAATACTCATTCCAAGAATTGCAAATTATTCGAGTTCATTTGGTTTGTTCCTCGTGGTTCCCACAACCCCAAGTTGTGGGTTTAGCTACGCATGCTATGGGTTGATATAGAAATCATGAATTGAGAAAATATAATTAACCACTTATACAATTGAGTTTAAGAACAAGCAAATCCAAAATATGTTGAGAATCACAAGATTTGAAGGTACAATGAATCCACAAGTGTATTCTCCTCTGCAATATTTTATCTCCAAGTGCAATACCCTAAAAAGTACTTTAATGACATCCTATCTACTGTATTCTATGAATAATGATATAAAAATTACTATTTACAGTATTTACAAATAAGTCCTAAAAAATTAGAAAAACTGGTCGCCGACTTTATATGACTGGCCTTTATGACTCGTAACTAGGTTTACAAGTTGTAATTGGGATCTCATGCTTAGCTCTGAGATCTTTGGACTTTACTGCTATGGATCCACTTTATGAGTCGTATACTAATTTACGACTCGTATTTCACTCTTGTAGACTTCACTCGTAACATCCGGTCCTTCACTGGATCTCACTAGAATTCTTCACGAAATCAATTTATACTAGTTGTAGAGTGATCTAAGACTCGTAAAGAGGTCTCGTATGGCTGAACTTTAGATCATCAAACTTTACTAGAAATCTTCGCGAAATGCACTCTACGACTCGTAGTGGGTCCCATAAATTTTCAAAAACTAGAAGTATCTGCAATTTTTCTCAAAAATCATGCCAATCTGCTTTCCTACAAACTAAACACCAAAAAAGATATAAAAACCATAAATGTTGCATTGAGAACATACAAAATCCTAAATTTTAAATATCAAATATATTGTATTTTGATAGCACATCAATGACAAGCCCATGACATTGTCTAGCATTGCATTGTAGCATTCCAACATACCTGTTGCACCTTTAAACAAAATCTCCCTATAAGCCCTGTATTAGTTCCTCCTATCACCAACATGTGTTTGATTCTAAAAATGATTCTAAAAGCATATCATTTCCCCCTTTTTGGTATCATAAAAAGAAGATACAATAAACAAAGACTTCATGTAACACAAGCATGGTAAAAACATAGTCAATTGACAACAAACATGCATAATCAATAGAATCAAACATAGCAAAAGAGAGAAAATAAAGAATTATATTTAATTCAAAACAGGATAATCATTTAGCTATTACAACTGAAATGCAAAAGAGAACCATACACTAGAAAAAAAATCTAGGAGGGTAAGGGGGTTTCTGCATAAGAAATTTTACAATTAGGGTAAGATGGGCATTGAGTTCCATATGATAATTAAGTAGCTTATCTTTGAGTTCAACAATTTCAACAAAAAAGCTTATATTTCGAGCCTTCAATTCTATCACCTCAGCTGAACCTGGTCCCATAATCTGATTTTGAACCAACTTAGCCTTTAGTAAGGCTGTTTCTGCAACTTTTGATCTTAGAAGAATAGCCATATCCTTAACCTCTTGTTTAGCCTCTCTTGTTAAGCAAGTAGTTCAGATATCCTACTCAAATGAACTGTCTTCCATATACACATTCACATTCCACAAGAGTACTTAAAGAAAAGGTTTATTTTATAATGTCTTTCAGTTCTACTTCTAGAGGAATTCCAAAGTGTTGAAATACTTTGGTCAGAAAATACTCCTACCCCAAACCATGTTTCCCATCCTTAACGGTCAATATCTTGCACATATGCTTCAAAATGATTGTTGGAAGGTTTATAACCTCAAATTTGCTCAAGTTCTCCATCATAAAAAGATCCATACCAGAAGCTACTTTCCTTTACTCTAATCTGGTAAGGATGACTTTGTTCACAAAATCAAAAAATAATTGATACCCTTGCTTTAGAAATTTCTTGGGAAAACCAATAGTTTTGAGCTTTAGCATTTTCACACAAACTTCCACGAAGTGCTTAGAGCAAGTCTTTCCAACTATGGACTTGATCCCTTCTAAAGGTACCATAAAAATTTCTCCCAAAACTTGCTAACTGGTGTGCAACTTTCTCTCACAAACCTTAGTTGTCAAACTGCCATCATCTTCACAAATTGCATTGCAGTAGAGTTCTCTCACTTATGGTTCAGGTAGAATTAAAATATAACAACAAAAAAGAGAGTCCAAGATTGTAGTTCCACTACATCAGCTATGTCACACATCCTAGGCTTAGGCATCACTTCAAGGTCAAAGACCATTTCACTAAGATCTTTTCACCACTTCCATCCTTTTTTTCTCTTGATAGTTCTATCTCAATCTTCTCTCTCTTCCTTTTTGAACTACGTCCCTTGTTTGATTTAGGCACTAGTTGCTCAACTTACCCTTTCATTATTCTCTTGGTAGCCCTCTCATGAGACACTCTGATCTTTCTTTTATTTACTAGTGCAACACCACTTGATGGTTCATTCTCACCAGCATCTTGAGATAAATCAACCACATCTTCTTCTGGGACCAGGTCCTCCATAAGTTTTGCCTTCCTCATTCTTTTACCACAAGTGTTATGAGCATTGCTTTCTTTCATGGCATGACTAATCAATTTCTTTGTGGTTCCCCGGGAGAAATATGGAATCTTCATTGGTACTCTTTCACTATTTTCCTTCTCTTTTAATTTACTGGATGTCGGCATCATTCTTTGTTTTACAGCTGAGGGTGGCTACCAAAAGTGGCCCTGATTTGGGGAATATATATTGTGTATTTCAATAAAGGCAAAAAGCCTAAGTTGAGGGTGGCTAGTGTAGGGGTAAAATCACAAAAATAAGGTGGTGAGTTGGGAATGAGGAGAAAAAGAAAACAATCACGTACCAGGTGCAAGAAATAGAAAAAGATGCCTTAGATTGAGATTAAAATCAAAATGAATTGTAAAAATGAGGCGAAAGCTGAATAATGAGAAGAAAATACCTAGAAAAGCTTGAATGTGGAAAAAAGGGAGTATAAGGTGAAAATATTAGAGTTGGTAAGGTAAAATGATGGAATATATAGTCCAAGGATAGCTTTTAGTCACAATTTTTTCAAAATAGCATACCATATCCCCTGAGCCTATGTTACAAGCCCAGAAAGTCCTAAAGTGATTCTAGTCTAGTTGGTTAAAAATTTGAGTCATGAGTATATGGGTAAGCCTGTAAAATTAGTCATTATGCATGGACATCTTTTGTGAGAGTGAGTGTGTTTGCATAGTCCCAAAGTCAAACTTGAAATCATCATCGAGTGTAAAAAATGGGACTTCTTTCTGTAAGGGCACTTGCATTGCATTGTTAGCATTTGACTTGTTCAGTGATTGTGGACTATTGATATTCCCTTGCTTGTCATAGTTGTGTTATCAAATGCACTAGTGTGTTTTTGTTTGCTTAATAGCTATCTGATCTAGTTTTTAAAAGTTGGTATGGTTACTTGAGTTTAAATTATATGTGATGTATGCCATTAGGTAGATTTCTATTTGTTGCTATATTGTCTATATAGATTGAGTTATCCTTGAGGACAAACAACAATTTTAAGTTGAGGGTGTTGATATGCTATCAAAATACAATATATTTGATGCTTAAAACTTAGATTTTTGTGTGTTCTCAATGCGACATTTATGGTACTTATGTGTATTTGGTGTTTAGTTTGTAGGAAAGCAGGTTGGCATGATTTTTGAGAAAAATTATAGATTTTCTCATTTTTGAAGTTTTACCGGACCCTCTATGAGTTGTAGAGGATTCTACAAGTCGTAGAATGGGTTTCATGGAGATTACCAGTGAAGTTTGAAGATTTGAGGTTCAGCTATACGAGACCTATATACGAGTCGTAGATCACTCTATGACTCGTATAGAATTGTTTCGTGAACTATTCTAGTGAGAGCTAGTGAATGTTCAAATGTTACAGGTGCAATCTACGAGAGTGCAATATGAGTCGTAAATTAGTCTACGACTCATAAAGAGGTTTCGTAGCAGTGAAGTCCAAAATCTCAAGAGCTGAACATGAGACCCCAATTACAACTCGTAGACCCAGTTATGAGTTGTAAATGCCTGTTGTATAAAGTCACCGGCTAGTTTCTCTAATTTTGTAGGACTTGTTTGTAAATACTATAAATAGTAATGTTTAGGTCATTATTCACAGTATAAAGTAGAGAGGACATCCTTAGAGTACTTTTTAGGGTTTTGCACTTGGAGACAGAATATTGGAGAGGAGAATACACTTGTGGACTCATTGTATCTTTCAATCTTGTGATTCTCAATACAATTTGGGTTTGCTTGTTTTTCATTCCAATTGGGTAAGTGATTAATTATGTTTTCTTAATTCATGATTTCTTCATCTACTTATAGCATTAGTAGCTAAACCCACAACTTGGGGTTGTGGGAACCATGAAGATCTAACCAAACAAACCCAGATAATTTGCAATTTTTGGGATGGACATTTACATGTATTAATCAATTCTCTCCATTTTTCATATTCTCTAGTGGTAGCCAACATTAGAACTTGCCTAGTGTTATCTTCCCAATTCAGGTGGTAATGAATATGAAAAGATATTGGTTAACGAGATTCAATGATGTGTTCTCGTCTACTCAAGTGAACTAGACCAAGGGGAGGTTGACTGGGACTATGGGTAATGGTTAGTATTGCACACTATGGAGATGGGCCAAGTCACATAGTGAAATTTCTCACCTTTGATCAAAAGGCTTGGTGAACTTAAATTATCGTCCTTCATACTATATTCTAGTCGAGAATTGGGTTATCTGGGAATATTGAGTTGGTGAATCATGGGGAACACTATTCCCAAGATACTCTTCGTTATTGATTGTCGCTTGTTTTAGTTAGTTTAGTTTATTTTCTTAGCAATCATTGGAACCCCCTCTTTTTGGGGAATTGAGTTAGAATACTTGAATTGTTTATTAGTGAATCAATTTGGAAGTCTTCGCATTCTATGTGGGATTCGACCCTAATCTTTGTTAGGTTTTATGTTTGACAACGACCGCTTTATCTTCCAAAAGAGAGTTGTAACTTGGGCATGATCAATCATCATCAAAAAAGGGGAAAATAATATTATGAAGTTTTGATGGTTTAACAAACCATGGGAATTGATGAGAGACCTAATCCCATGTGTGCTGTGAACTTGAAAGTGACACCCAACAAACAACACACTACCAGTTCTATTATTTATGAGTGTGTCTCTGCCTGCTCTGTAATAGTTGTCTAGCCAATGAAAATGCTCCAAATACTACGAATGTTGGGTATATATATCCAATCTTTCTTAAGAAAAAAGTTTGTCATTTTCTATATATAGTGAGTGTGTTTTTGGTGAGGCTCTTATGTAGTTTACTAGGAAGTTTAGATTTTTTCTTTCTTCGTCTACTTCATTGCTCTTATTGAGTGTTTTCATCTTGTAAATGGATTCCTTGTCTTTAAAGGGATCTGAAAACCAGCAAGTCTTTGCTCTTGATTGCTGAGTTGTAGCTAGAGTTAGCTATAGAGAGTTGTTGAAGTCTAAGTTGGCTAGCATTAGTCAATTTAGTGGGTGGCTGAGAAGCTATTTTGTTATCTTGAAACTGTGGCAGAGTTATCATAGTGAGTGGAAGATATTTAGAGTTAAATTCCTTGATTATAAGAGTTTGTAATCGTACACTTTGCTCCTTTGATGATAATGGAATTGGGTTGAAATTTTGTGAGCATAAGTCGTGGTTTTCTCCTCCCTTGAGTAAGAAGATTTCCACATAAAACTGCTTGTGTGATTTTACTTTGCTTCCTTAGTGCTTTATTGATTGTTACTCTGTGATGAGTCCATATTTTAGACCCATTTTTAGCCTAGTTTGCAAAGAAATATTATTCTCGATGTGCTATTATTTTTAATCTCTAACTTATATGTATGTGTTATGTTAGGAAATGAAACTAAAAGTGCACAAATAGACAGTACTTGACAAATCTTATAAAAGGAGTGAATGTGTCAAAAAGGCAGATAGAAGTAGCATTACCTACATATTCGACGATCCGATGAACACTCAGAGGGACCGCCTAGCATTGCAGCAACCAAGATTCAAGGCTTAGTCACGAAGGTGGTCAGAATCAAGGTCGCCAAACATAATTGGCGCACCTCCAAATGACCAAGAAACTGCCCAAAGTTGTAGGACTCAGAGCCCTAAAATCATAGGCAATGATATAAGAACTTAGGTGAATCATAGAACTATATCAGCGGAGTGATGAACCATCACCAATTGTTGCAAATAAATAGGACTTTAAGGGGATGCAGAGGAAAGTGGTCAAGTGCATATCTGGCATATCACCAGAGTGCTCCGCATATTGCTAGAGAGCTCGGCAATGGCTGGCCTTGATTGCCGAATGACAACTCATCGCAAAAACACTTACATTTTTGCATGGACTATTTAAGCAATTTTAGAAAAGACATTGTAAATTATCATTCTTTTTAGTTTTACAGAGATAGTAGTAGTAAATTGAACATTTCTTGCTCTAGAGTACAAAGGGGTAAAAGGGTTTCATGCTTTTAGGAAGCAAAATTTGAGGAGATCTGCTGGTGTTAGTCAACTCTCCTTTATTCAGTCATGTTACCAATGACTTCAACTGCTATATTTAGTATTAAATCTCTAATTTCTAGCATGTGCGGTTAAAACCCCTATGTCAGTGGTGTGAAAATAACATGGGTTTTTAATTTATCTATTAGGTCTTTGATATCTTGACATTATTATTGTTTATTTGAGTGAATTTACATCCATTCCTATGATTAATCTATAATTTTAAGGTTGCAAACTTGGGGTTTGATTTTGATTTCTAATTATTACTTTAACCAGAATGATTAGAGTGTGGAATGAATGTAATGGCTAGAAACCCCCCGGAGTTTAGTTGAAGGCCATAAATATGGATTCAATGTAAGGTTTTAGGGGTTTTGGTGAGACTTCTTAAGCTAAGCATGTCCTCGGCAGTCCGTATATGATGTCAAAATTGAATCATCTGAAATACTTATGTGTCATAACTGAACATGGGTGTAAAACCTCTTACGTGTCTCAAAAAAATGTCCTATATTATATTTCTTGGATATCTCAAAACCGTGCATGATTTCGCAAATCTGACTTTATATTCATGGTCAAGGGGCAAAATTGCATCGGAAAGGGGTGGACTTCTATTTTTGGATGACCCCTAGAAAAAAATAATTTTTCGCTATGGGCACTGAACCATAAAGGGGATGCGACTAGTCTGCATTGTGGACTTTTTACACACTAGTGGAAAAAGGGCCTAAAACCATTCCTTGGCCAAAATAGGGGAAAACATGAACTTCGCATTAAAATGTACTAGTCCGCTGCAAGTTTGCGCTGCAGACTTATCATGGACTAGTTCAACAGGTTCCTTCATTTTCTGTTTTCATTTATGGGCAATTGGGTAATAACCTAATGCCTATATAGACCGGAAACCCTTATTTCTTATCCATGTTCAGCCCTAAAGCTCACAAAAATCTCTAAAATCCTCCCCAAAACATCATCAACTATCCCATTAAATTTCAAGAATCTTAAGAGTTGCTTTCGATTTTAAGAGCCCAATTCAAGCCTCAAGTCTTCCTCAAGTTTTATTCAATAACGTCTCAAGTTAAAGGTATGTGGTCTCATTCTTGGAGATTCTTCCACCCATGAAGCCAATCCTTCTCTCTTTACCAAATTTCATGATTTTAAGGTTGAATACTTTATGAGTAATTCTTATTATGCATTGTACACATAATTTATGTTTGAATTATTCAAATAATATGCTTAAATACCATTGGGGTTTGATATTGTGATGGATTTTGTGATATTAAAGTTATGTTCTCTATGATACTATGAAAAACTATAAAAGGACTTGTGGATTCTACTTGGATTTCACGATACCCAAAATAAGGGTTTTACTACAATATTGGTAGGTTGATTTGAATGCCTTAATTTGAATTGATTTTACTCTTCTCATGTTATATACTCTTGAATTGCATGATTTATGTGTATATTACCCACCATATTTTGACTTAAGTATACGACTAGATCCTATGTTGACGAGAGTCTTATTGTAAGGTATGTGAATTACAAATATTATAAATATTAAAGCGCTATTATGCATGCGATGAGCTCATGAGAATGTTTACAAGTGTGTGGCTAATACGAAGCCCTTTCTTGATATTATGATGTGATGGTTAAATGAGCTACTCTTATGATGCTACCATGAGTTATAAAATTTGTAAGCTATGAATATGTATATGAATTGAGTATTCTGTGGGATTGTTGACCTAGCACCGAGAGGACTTTGGATAGTAGCCATTGTCCCATAACTATGTGCCACCATAGGATATTATGTTATATCTACCGAAAAGGTCATACTGTAAGCTAGATTACATTGTAATTCTTACCAAAAAGATTGTATCGCAAGGTATGGACATATCTTAAAACCTACTGAAAAGGCCATGCCGCAAGCTAAAAAAATATTGTGACACCTACCAAAAAGGCTATGCCGCAAGGTAAGGACATCTTGCGACACCCTCCAAAAAGTTCATGCCATAAGGAAGGGATATTTGTCGACAATCTTCAAAAAGGTTATATCGTAACTTGAGTGAATGGTTTGCCTTGGCAAAGTAGACCACTCCTATTTCTGTGTGGAGTGAACATCAGGATTTGAAATTGTAGCTCACTTGATCTTATTTGTCGGTTATGGCCTCTTCCAACCTATGTATGATACTTCTCATGATTTAATTATTCTTGATACACATATTGGTTAAAACATTGATAATTTCATGTTATATTGAGCTTACATCCATTCACTATTAATATGCACATTATTTAATTGCGGATTATGCTCTCTTTTTGCATTTCACCCCGCATACTTAGTATATTCCAAGTACTAATGCATACTTCTTTTGCCTATATGATCTAACCATGTAGGGATGAAGCTCCTATTCATCCCCCTCCTCCTCTATATAGCTAGATAAATCGTTTAAAGATTGCTATTGGTGAGTACTCCACTCTGGGGACAATATCGACCTTACTTTCACGCTTTTGTTAAGATTTGACTATTTTTTGGGTACTTATCTTTTGAGAGTGAGCCTGGGAGATATCTTGGCCCCCGTTCGTATTAGAGTTGCTGTTGGATATGGAAATTTATGTATTGAACTTGACTCCTATTATGGCTATGTATGATGAAAGACTTCCGTTAGTCCCATTATTCCCTTTTGTGCTTGCCTTCTGTGCTTGTTGTATGTTGATGATGAGATGGAAGTCCCAAGTCCCTAAAACATCCCCATAGTGTATGTCATACTTACGCTCTCCTTAGACTTTACTTGTTATATGATTCATGCATATCGTCTTCCCTATAACATCTCCATAGCTTGAGTCCAAAGTGCTATTCCCCTTGGAATAATTTGTTCCTTGTTGTTGTTTAATTTTGCTTTTCGCAACCAAGGATGTGTAAATAATATAATAAGAGGCTTGTTTGGGATCCCTTTGGGTTTTCCATTCACCGTGTCACATCTAGGCCCTAGGATTTGATCATGACAAGCTTGGTATCAGAGTACTAGGTTTGTAAATAGTCCTCAAAAATCGAACACACTACGTCAAGTAAAGTCTTGTTCAGGGTTGTGAAGTGCACCATAACTATGAATAAGAGGCTATGAGGCATTTTATGGAAGTGGTTCAGTTCTTCATGATCTATGTTTAGCTTTAGATTTAAAATAAGGTTTCCTTTCCCCAACGGGTGGTCATTTGCTCTTTTAGATCATGCCGCCCAGGAGAGTGGCATAAAGAACTCCAATGCCCTAGGAGGGTCCAGCCCTTATGGATCCTCAAGCTCCCCAAGAAGAAGGGGTCACACATGTCAAATATCAAATGTCATTTCCATATTGGCACAAGCCTTGACCAACCAATTGAACAAAGGAGCCCAAGCTTCTCATGCCCCCACCCCTACTTCAAGAGTGAGGAATTTTATAAGGTTGAACCCTCCGGAGTTTTATGGTTCCAAAATGGAAGATGACCCCCAAGAATTCATTGATGAGATGTATAAAGTTCTTGCTACTATGAGGGTAAGTTTGGAAGATAATGTGGAACTTGTGTCCTATCAACTCAAGGGCCTTTCACAAATTTGGTTCACTCAATTAAAATTAGAGAGGCAGAATAATGATCCCATCCCATGGCAAGAATTTAAGGAAGCTTTCCTCAATTTATTCTTCCCTATTGAATTAAGAGTGGAAAAATGATGGAGTTCATAAATCTCAAACAAGGCTCCATCCATGAGTGTGGGAGTATTCCCTTAAGTTCAACAAGCTTTCAATATATGCTCCTCACTTGGTTGCCGACTCTAGGGTAAGAATGAACTGTTTTGTCAAGGGTATCCAACTTCGTGAATAATGAATGTCACACCGCTATGCTTGTGGGTGATATGGACTTGTCTCAGCTCATGACTTATGCCGAGCAACCTAAAGGGGAGAAACTTAGGAAGATAAGAAATGTGAAGTCCACGAGGGCTCGGTATGATGATGGTTTTCAAGGTACTAAGGGTGGCTGTTTCCAACAAGGTAACAAATTTCAAGATCAAGTGTCCTCTAATGCTCAAAACCAAAAATTTGCTAATGATAGGATGCATAACCCTAAGTTCAAGGTAGAAATGGTGGAGTGACTTGCCCTAGGTACCCAAAATGTGGGAGAAATCATAGTAGCACATGTTGGAGGAACACATTGCATGCTTTGGGTGTGGCAATATAGGCCACAAAATTGTCGATTGTCCACTTTCTCAAAATAAGGGTAAATATGGTCGTCCTCAAGCACAAGGTTCTCATGTTGATCAAAGGTCACATGGAGGCCAACAAGGGGGTACTCCATGTCACAATCAGTTTTATGCTCTTCAAGGTAGACAAGGAGTGGATGAGTTGCCTAATGTTGTTACTAGTATGTTAGAGGTTTTTGATTATGATGTGTATCCTTTATTGGATCCGAGTGCCATTCTTTCATTACCCTTTTTGTTGCCAATAAGCTTCATGTGTGTCTTGAATTGTTGTGTAAATCCTTTGAGGTGTCTGCCCTCATTGGTGAGTCTATTATTACTAGAAGAGTTTATAGGGTTTGTCCCATGTCTATATTTTATACAGTATTGCCTTGTGATTTTGTTGATCTTGACATGGTGAATTTTGATATTATTCTTGGGATGGATTGGTTATATGCATATCAAGCTTCCATTAATTGTAGAACTTGTAAGGTTAGATTTTAATTACCTAATTTAGTGGTTAAGGGTAGGTTCATTTCTTCTCTTAAGGCTCAGAAATTGATTTCTCATTTACCATCTTGTGAGGGTTAGGGATGTTTAGCCTAAAGTTCCTCCAATCAAGTCAATTCAGGTGGTCAATAAGTTTTTTGATGTCTTTCCCGATGAGCTTCCTGGTGTTCCTCCTAAAAGGAAAATAGATTTTGGTATAGACCTCCTCCCTGATACACAACCCACTTCCATTCCCCCTGACCGTATGCCCCCGACAGAGTTAAAGGATTTGAAGGACCAATTGAGAGATTTATTAGAGACGGGTTTCATAAGGCCTAGCAAGTCATCTTGGAGTGCACCTATGTTGTTTGTAAATAAAGAACGATGGCTCACTTAGAATATACATTGATTATCGGCAACTCCATAAGGTCACAATAAAGAAAAAGTATCCCTTTCCAAGGATAGATGACCTATTTGATCAACAACATGGGGCTAGTCCTTTTTCTATAATTGATATTCAGTTTGGATACCACCAAGTGAGGGTGAGGGAGCGTGATATTCCCAAGATGACTTTTCGGACTATTTTTGGGCATTTTGAATTTATGGTGATGTCATTTGGCTTAACTAATGCACCGACGGTATTTATAGTTCTCATGAATAGGGTCTTTGAACCCTACCTTGACATATTTTGTCACGCCCCAAAATCTGTTTAGGGCGGACTGGCACCCGTTACCGATAAGGCCCGGGAGAACCAATCTATAATTAAGCATCTTGCATACATATTATAAGTGACATCTAGTTTTGACATGCTTCTAAGGAGATATATTATTTTTAACAACTTAAAAAGGAGATGCTTAAAGCTAGGCCGTTGGGCCCACGGTGTCTACAATACTAATTCTGACCACTCATTAGTTTACTCCATCTACAAAGCCTCTAAGAAAGGGAAACTGTCTGTATAAGCTCGGGACAGGCCCCGTCTGAATTAACTATAAAATGCAAATTAATAAACTCAAAGCACACTCAAAACTCCGAAACAACCTGGAGTTTAGTAACGATAGCTGAATATCCTTTACTTCTACTG
>JAABOM020028512.1:0-17636 GCA_011800125.2 Solanum clarkiae
TAAACGTGAATTTTGGCTAAAGTCAGTGGCATTCTTGGGTCACATTGTGTCTGATGAGGGTTTGCAAAAACTGGGCCTAAATTATCGGTACTAACTATAAGAAAAAGTCTTCGAGATCCAATATCAACTCTAAATGTGAGAAGGAGGATGATCGTTGAGCCCTACATAGTGACATCACATAAGAAAAATATTTGTTAGTACTATAGAATACACTAAGTATGTGGAATGCAATTCAACAAGGAATTCAAACACTAATAGTCAAGATGCATAATCATATTAACGGCAAGAAGCTCAATATGTAATGAATCATCTATGTCTTATTGAAAGTATACATGCAAGAAGAAAACTTCATAACATATCATGTATATATGTGGTAGGAGACCTTAATCGAGACCAAAACAATGTGAGCTACAACATGGAATCCCAATGTTGCCTCTACACTAGAGAAAGAGTAGTCTACATACTAGGATAGACTATACTCCAAATTTGTGGATGTCATATACGTGGAGCTATATGTGGATCCACTAGCTAATACATAATCCGATGGTGACATGTAGTTTTGGGACGTAAGGCTTTATATAAGGACCCTTGGGGATAGTCGCGCACCCTAAATCCTATTCAGTGCTAAGTCTAGTCCCACAGAATACATAATTATAAATATAAAAATTATGCATGTATAATCTTGGATAACATGATATCATGATAAGAGTAGCTCATTAAAATATGTAAAGCCTTCAAATGAGCATTTTTCCTTTCATAAGAGAGTTTGTCATAACATGATAAAAAGGGCTTCATAATTTCATACAGTTTCATAGTATTTTCATGGATTCGTAACGTACTTGGTAGACCTTATCTTTCATAACACTCATGAACTTGCATAACATAGATTGAAGCCTTTCATCATGCATAAGTTACTTCATCATATAACCTAGTTTAAAACTAGGTGGGTTCATACATAAGAGTTTGAAATCATGCAATTCAAGCTCAGCATGCATATGTAAGATAAAGTATGATTATTTGAAGCTATTCAAAACAATCCACCATAATCTTAGAAAAATCAAAGTTGGGGCTTCATGAAAACCATTCCATAAATCATGAATCTCCATAGCATTTCATAGTAATACAACATACTTAGCTCAAGTAATATAAAACATTTCATAATATCAACATTTGAAAAGAGTTCATGCCATTTCATAAAACATTCATTACTTGAAAATAAATTAAGAAGAGAAATACTTGATCTTTATGTAGGAAAGGACTCCACAAAACAAACTTATATAGCTTGCTATGATTTGGTGTAAAAAAAATCTAGAATAATGATAAGGAATCTGAAACCCCAGCTGAACCCTTCTCTAGATACCTTGGAATATCTTGAGAGTGTTTTTTGGAGTCTTACACTTTGCAAATATGAGAATGAAATGAAATAAAGAGTTTGAATAGTATAGGGCTGGAAAGGAGGCATTTTGAAGCATAATTACATAGCATTAGGCTTAGAATACTAGGAAATGTTGAAAATGCCCTTCATTAGATCTTGTCAGGACCCATCTATGAGGCCCATCTATGGGTTTTGGATTGGACAATGGTCCGTAGAATGGGATTTCATTCTATTGTATTTTGACTTCTTTGAAATCGTCTCTTAAACTCCATTTATCATCCAATGTATGGCTTGTAAAAGAGTCTAGTTATCCTATTATTTGTACTTATAACTTTAGAAACCCATTTTCATCAACTTAAACCACCATTTCATGATCACTAATTACGTCCCATAGAATAAGTTACAACTCATAAACTTGATCATACATTGATGGTTCCCAAAGTTAGGCTATTAGAATTGCCCCATAGACACCACGAACACATAGTTCGGTCTATAGTTCCTTTATGGACCATAAACACCACTCATAAATCCTCCTCTTACACTTATGTTTTCACCCCTGTACTTTTAAGCCACGATCCTGGTTTACGACTCATGAACTAAACCACAAGTTGTAGATTAGGTTTGTACTCTTGCCATGCATATTCCTGAATTTCCTTTATTCTACATTTTTCCTACTTTCTAACATATGAGGCCTTACAATATCTTTTCCTTGGGAACATTCATCCTTGAATGTGCTAAATGCAAGCTCTAAAGAGGAAAAATGTACCTATCAATAACATTGCAAAAATGCAACTTAAGTAGTTTTTCACAAAAATTTTCAAATTCATGCTTCAAATATCATTCTTAATCGAGACAGATTGGTGTATCATAAGGGATTTGCCTTTTCTATTGATTCCTGTAGACTGGATAAAAAATAATTCTTGAAAGAGGCCAAGATGAATCAAGAAAGAGATCTTTATTGGTTCTACCTCCTATATTTTATGAAGAGAATAAATCATTTTCTCGAAGGATAAAAAAAGGGGGTTTGGATCTCCTGCAGGTATGATTTGGAAGATCCAAAACCAAAAATAGTGGTATTTGCTAGCAACAACATAATGGAAGCAGTCACTCAATATTGATTGAGCCAAAATCTGTAGTCTTATAAACACGTAAATATGTATGGATGACATAAAAATTGAAATGTAAGGAAAATTCATTTTTCAGGAAAGAACACTTAGTGCCTTAGGCTTGAGTAGAGTGGCAGAGATAGGAGTACCATTTCTTGATATCTATTTTTTCTTCTCACTTGGAACTTTAAACTAGTTGATTCCACTAAAGGACTTTAACAGATGTAATATCTTTGTTTCTCAACCTTTTGACTTGACTATCCAATATTGCAACTGGGACTTCTTCATAAGTCAAATTCTCTTCAACATTAACTACTTCTAAGGGCACAATGGAATTTGTGCCACCAACACACTTCCTCAATATGGATACGGGGAAGATCAGATGAATCTTATTCATCTCTATGTGCAATTCGAACTCATAAGCAACTTTACCAACCAATCTCAACACCCTATAAAGCCCTACATATCTAGGGCTTAACTTTCCCTTTTGCCAAAACAAATCACACCTTTCTTGGGTGAGACCTTCTAATACATCCGATCATCAACTTTAAATCTAAGATTTCTCCTCTTAATGTCAGCATAAGACTTTTTCTAACTTTGTACTGTCTTCAACCTTTCCATTACCAACCTTCCCTTCTCCAAAGCATCTGAAACAATATTTGGACCTATCAAAGCCATTCCCCCCTCCCCCACTTTAAACTAGCCAATCGGGGATCTACATTGCCTTCCATATAAGGCCTAAAATGGCACCATCATGATGCTTGAGTGGTACCTATTGTTTTAAGCAAACTCAATGAGTGGGATATGCTCATCCCAACTACTCTTAAACTCCAACATACAAGCTTTAAGCATATCCTTGAGGGTTTGAATGGTCCTTTTGAACTGACCATCTATTTGTGGGTGAAACGCTGGGCTATAATTGGCCTTTTATGCTAAGGACTCTTTGGAAGGATCACCAAAAATGCGAAGTAAATTGGGAACCACAATCCAAAATGATGGATAATAGAACCCCGTACAACTTAACCAACTCATGGATGTACAATTTTGTGTAATCTATAGCACCATAAGTAGTTTTGACCAGTAGTAAATGAGTTGAGTTGGTCGTTTTATCAAAAATGACTCAAATGGAGTCAAAGTGCCTCTTAGTCTTAGGAAAACTAATCACGAAGTCTATATTGACCTCTTCCTGCCTGACCTTAGTGTTCAGCTTTGACTTGTTTGCAATTGTGACATTTGGCCACGAATTTCGCAATCTCTTTTCTTACCACCCCACTAGTATACTTTCCTTAAATTCCTATACATCAATGTAGAACAGAGGTGAATAGAGTAGCATGAATTATGATCCTCTTTTAAGATCAACTCCCTTAATCCATCAATATTGGGCTTAAATAACCTTTCTAGATAACGAAGGACACTTTCTCCACCTTAGGAGAAAACCCCTACTTTGCTCTCTTTCACTATAGCCTTAAATTCAACCATGGTAGGATCAAGGTCTTGCTTATATTTAGCCTATTTAACTAATGAATATGTGAAACCATCTAGAACCATCATGCCACCACTTTCAGACTCATCCATCCTAATTCCCTACCTTGCCAACCTATGAACCTCCTTTGCCAACTCCTTTTTCCCATCATTAATGTGAGCTATACTCTCCATAGATGCTCTACTTAGTGTATTGGCCATAACATTGGATTTGCCATGGGTGATAATGCACATTCACATCATAGTCCTTAAGAAGTTTCAACCACTTGCTTTGCCTCAAATTGGGATTCCCTTGAGTGAATACATATTGGAGGCTTTTGTGATCGGTGAAGGAATTCACATCCACCCCTTACAAATAGTTAAACCATATTTTCAATGCAAACATCATGGCAGCTTTTTCTAGATCATGTGTAGGATGATTACACTGATCCACTTTTAGTTTTCTAGAAGCATAGGCAATAAACTTGTTGCTTTGCATAATACACACACTAATCAGACCCGTGAGTTATCATAATAGACAACAAATCCTTCTAACCCTTTGGTAAAGTCAATATAGGAGAAAATGTAAGTTTTTCCTTCAATGTTTGAAAACTTTACTCACATTCGCCAGTCCAAAGGAATTCCACCTTCTTCTATGTTAAGTTTGTCAAAGGAGATGCAATTGAAGAAAATCCTTTAACAAGTCCCCGATAGTACCCTGCTAAGCCCAAGCAACTCCTAATATCCATTGGAGCCAAGGTCCTAGCTGATTCCTCAACACTCCATCTTTTTAGGATCTACTTTGATTCCATTACCCAACACTACATGCCGAAGGAATACAACCTCTTTTAAGAAAAATTTACATTTGTCAAACTCAGCCGACAACCTTTCATCCCTCAAAGTTTGAAACACCACTCTCAAATGCCTCATATGTTCTTCCTCACTCTAGGAATATATCAACATATCATCAATGAGCACCATAATGAACAGGTCAACGTAGGGTTTAAATACCATATCCATGATATCCATAAATATTACCAGTGCATTGGTTAGACTAAAGGACATCACCACAAATTCAAAGTGTCCATACCTTGTCCAAAAAGTCATTTTGAGAATGTCACACTCCCTTATCCTCAGTTGATGGTATCCGAACCAAAGACCCATCTTTGAGAAGGGGATAGCCCCTTGCAATTGATCTAACAAATCATCTGTTCTCTATAGCGGGTATTTCTTCTTTATGGTGAGTTTGTTGAGATGCCAGTAGTCAATACACATTCTAAGTGACCATCTCTTTTCCTCACAAACAACACCAGTGCACTCCAAGGTGACTTGCTAGGTCTAATTAAGACTTTCTCTAATAAGTCACTTAATTTATCTTTTATTTCATTGAATTCCACTGGAGCCATATTATTAAGAGGAATGGAGATAGCTTGAGTATTGAGGAGAACATTTATAAAAAAATCAATTTCCTTTTCGGGAGAAACACTGGGAAGTCCATTGGGAAAGATGACGAAAAATACATTGAACACTAGAACCGACTTGATAGAAGAAATTGTGGGATCAACATCCCTAACACTTACAGGATGATAAAATGCAGTCCTTAGCATCAATATCCAAGCCTCAAGTCTAGAGATAAACTTACCGTTGACCATTGAATCATGCTCTTCCCACACAAGAATTGGCTCATTAGGAAATTGGAACCTAACTTTACAAGCTCTACAGTCAATAGAGGCTTGATATGAATGCAACCAATCCATTCCAAGAATAATATAAAAATATACCATGTCAAGTTAAACTAAATCACAATGTAGGACTTTATGCAAAATGGACACAAAACATCCCCTATAGACGTTTTTAGCAACAATAGGCACACTTATGGGGGTAGACACCAAAAAAGAATCATATAACATTTCGGGACATATGGAAACCTTCTAGTAATTAATGTCGTACTAAAAGACAAAGTGACACCCAAATCCAATAAAGTATAAACCCCATAATCGTAAACCTTTAACATATCGATGACAATATTAGGCATCTTATCTACCCCATTAAATAACATAAAATCAATTATGGTGTAGAGAACCTCCTTGTTGACACTTTTGTGATCCCTGAACTCATTGAGCAACATGTACTTGGGGATGTCCATCTCTACCCTTGTTTGGAGAACTCGGACAATAGGAAAGTTTGTGGCGTAGCTTGCAACACCAATAACATGCACCATGTCTCTTAAAAATTTACCTCCATGGTTCATTCCATATTTTGGACAGCTAGGAAATCTTGGTCCACCATTACCTCCATGAGCTTTAGGGTTTGTCACCCTATTATTGGTAAAGCTTTAGTTTGGAGCATGTGACGACCATTGGACTTGAAATTTTTTGCCTTGTTGAAAACATCCACTCCCATCACCCTTAGCACCTTGGAGCCCACCTTCATAGAGAGCCCTCATGGACTCCCTCATCTTTCTCTTCATGAGTTTTTCTCCATCAAATTTTTCAGCATATATCATGAGCCGAGATATATCCATATCCTTTATGAGCCTGGCTGTGCGAAATTCTTCATTGATCAAGTCAGACAAGCCTAACATAATCTTGTGCATCGTTGCTCAAGAATTAGAAATTAAGTGTGGAACATACTTAGAGAGATTATTGCATTTGAGGGAATACTCCCTCACACCCATAGATCCTTGTTTGAGGTTCATGAATTCCATAATCTTTTCCTCTCTTAGCTTAAAAGGGAAGAAGAGATCAAGAAAGGAAACTTCAAATTCCTCCCAATGAATAGGTTCATCATCTACCTTCTCCATCTTTTATTGTGTGAAACATATTTGAGCATGGTATTTGAGTTGGTAGGCCACCAGTTCTTCCTTTTCCTCCGAGCTTACCACCATGATAACTAGAACCTTGTACACTTCATTGATTAATTCTTAGAGGTCTTCCTCAACTTTAGAGCCATAGAACTCTGGAAGGTTCATCCTAATAAAGTCCCTTACCCTAGATTCTAGAGTTAGAGCATAATTATCTTGGGCTTCTTGATTCACTTGGTTGGCCACGGCTTGTGCCAACAATATGATGACATTTCGATATTCCACACGTGTAACCCATTTTTGTTAAGGAGCTTGTGGGACCAGAGGAGCTTGGTCCTCTTTGAGAATAGAGACCCTTGGCAGCACTCTTCTTAATGCAAAGAACAAGTTGTTAGAGATAGAAAATTTTAGGACAAGTTCTAAGGCATGGCATAGAATATGAAAGAAGTGAGTCATTTACTAAATGCATCATAGTCTCCTATTCATAGTTGTGGCGCTCTTCACAATTATGAACATGACTCTATTCAATGTGGTACATTAGATTTTTAGGACCATTTAAAAACTTAGTAATTTGATACTGTAACGACCTGACCTAGAGGCCTAGACGTCACATTGTCAATTAGATACCTGTAGGCACTTCACCCAAGCCATCTTAAGCATTTCAAGCATTCATAAGCATAAACACTTAAAGTGTTTGAGGAAAATAAGGTAAAAGGGCCTATGAGCATGTTTTAAGCAATGAAGCAACATTAAAAAGCAATAAGAATAACTAGCATACTTTGTCTAAAAGGATACAAACAAATACATCGATGGATGGAATCGGTAACGGTCGATCTTCATCAAATAAAAAAGACTCCATAATTGTATAATACAGAAAGTAAATGCCTAAAAAGGGCCATAAATAAACTGTATCAACAATAAATACAAGGTAGAAAAGAAAATGGTAGAGTCCCAAACAAAAATTTCACCACAAATGGAAATGCTAGTCTTGAACGTTGAATACTAGCCATGAGCTGGTGGAGAAGTGTTTGTCCTTACATAGTTAAATCATGTAGGAAAAATATGCATGATTTTATTGGAATGTAATAAGTATGTGAGATGCAATGAATTTATTAAATTGTAATGCCATAATTCATAAATGTAATATATAAGTACGTATGAGATAAAAGATATATAACATGAGTTTAAGCATATACAAGGAATATAGCTCAATATGAATAAGAGTCCATGCCTGAGAAAGCACATGTAATGGAAACATATCATAGGACCATAAACTTATGGGAGTAGACCTTAACCAACATATAAGATTATGTGAGCTACTACATGGAATCCAACCTAACCCCCTACATTGGCACGGGGAGACCATTTGCTAGGTTGAACTTTGTCAACTTCGCATACATCTTAATAACATAAATGGCCTACATGGATCCATTAGCGTAGCCTATAAGGGTTTTTCTGGTTGCACATAGTTAGGAACTTTGAGGTTTAGCTTTAATGGGTCATGTTTCAACTAATGGGATGAAAACCAATCCCAAGCCCACTCGGTGCTAGCTCATCCCACCAGACCTTTTAAAATATAACTTAGACTTATAAGTAGCAATCATAGGAGTATCTCCGACTTTTGGAACCACCAATTGAGAATTTTCCTTTTATTTTGTGACCTTTCTTAAACATCTTTTAGGATAATCATCAACATGCTTATATCTTTGACAAATCATAACTTCAAACCTTAACTTTAACGCCCTAATCATCATCATAAATCATGCAAAGTTTTACTTAAAAACTAGGTGGGCTAGTCTTTTTAAATGGAACAATCGTAAATCACATAATAAATGAGGAAATTTCTCTTTTATGGACCAACGAAAATGCCCACACTTCATCATTATCAGAACTCATCATTGGGGTCATCATCAATAGCTCAAAACATGTCTATACTTCATAAAATATCATATAATATCATGAATAGCATTTAATAGCATAAAACATCACCAAATCATCATAAGCATGCATAATATCTTAAAGAAACTTAAAGAAAAGGTAAAATACTTAAAAGGAAATTTTATGGGTGGAAGGTTACCCAGAAATCAACTCTTATACCTTAGAAGCATTAGTAGAGTGAATTTGAAGCCCTTGAGATGAACCTTGAAAATCCTAGCTTTCTTGCCCTTTTCTAAAGAGAGTCTTTCCCTAGAGAAAATCTAGAATTGAAAGAACGAAAGGAAGATAGAGGAGGTCTTAGGGATTTAGGCTAGTTTAGGGTTCGTTTTGCCCTTAAAAATGACATAGTTTAGGAATAGAAATGATAAAATTAACTAAACTACCCTTTACTAAAATTGTTGGATTAACCCTATGAAAGCCCGTTAATGGCTCGTAGGTCAAACCACGGGCGTAAGTCCTGTCTATCAGGTAACATTTTTTGAAATCCCTGAAACCAATTTTACTAGATTCGAAACCATGAAATTATCTTATGGGCCTTCTATTTATCTATGACTCATGGTTGGACTCTTATACTTCCACACTTAGGCATTTTTCTCATTTTCTTGGACTTCATTCATGAAGGGATTCTATGGGCCGTGCTGGTAACATATAGATCACCTTCCTGAAAACTCCAATTTCCTTCCAGTCAAGGCCTTCCAACTATGAATTAATTTATAATCCGTAAACTCTTCTATGGGCCATCAATTACTTGAAAACTTTTCTTCTTCCTGACATTTCCCATTTAAGGATCGATCGATGGGTTGTAACTCCTCTTATGGGCCGTAATTCAACCTTGTATAATGACTCCAGGTCATTTTTAGGCCAAATTTTCTGCACTTACAGTCTCCCAAACTAGGGGTTGTTACAAACACCAAGAATTTCCTAACCCAAGTCTAGTGCCTAGGAGTGACATGGCCAATGGGGAGCTTGAAGGTACCCTAAACAAGCCTCATAGAATACATAAGCACATCATCTATAATTAAATCAAAACCTAAGGGAAAACTAAGGAACAGGGACCAAGGAATATCAATATAAGCACAAGGAAGTAGGATCCAATCCATACATACATAGACAAAATATCTAACAATACCTTTAAACATAACAAAGGGTAGGAAGCTTAGACATGTCCCAAGCTCACAACATAAGTAAATAGAAATAAGTGTCAATCAAATTGAAATCTAGATAGAGAAGGCTATTTCCCTCGAATCTAGAAGACTCACCATAAGATAAAATCTTCAAAATGAAATAACAACCATGAGTGTGAGGAGGAGGAAGATCGTTAGGCCCTAAATGGTGACATCATATAGGAAAAATTTGTATTAGTACTATGAAATACACTAAGTATATGGGAAGCAATGCAACCAGAAAATTATATACCAATGTAGTCAAGATGCATAATCATATCAAAGATAACAAGCTCAATATGTAATAAATGATAATCGATGCCTCATCGAAAACATGCATGAAAGAAGATAACTTCATAACATATCACGCATATATGTGGGAAAAGACGTTAATTGACACTAAGACCATGCCACCTATTATATGAAATCCCCATGTTACCTCCACACCGGAGAAAAAATAGTATACTTGCCAAGGTAGACTATACCCCACATTTGTCGGTGTCATCATGAACATGAATCTATATGTGAATCCACTAGGTAATATATAATATTATGGTGGCGTGTAGTTATGGAAAGTAAGGCTTTATATAAGGATCCTTGGAGATAGTTTCCCACTATAAATCCCATTTGGTGCTAAGTCTAGCCCCCCGAAATACGTAATTTTAAACTTAATCATGTATGCATAAGCTTGGAAAACATAAAATCATGATAAGAGTATCCTATTAAAATATGTAACTCCTTCAAGTGAGCATTTTTTTCTTCCACAAAAGGGTGTGTCATAAAGTCATAAAAAGTGTTTTATAATTTTACAGAGTTTCATAGAATTTCCATGGATTCACAACACACTTGGTGGCCCTTATCTATCATAGCATTCATAAACTTAAATAACATAACTTGAACCCTTTCATCATGCATAAAGTACTTCATCATATAGCCTTAGTTCAAAACTCAGAGGGGCCATACATAAGGACTTGAAATCCTGTAATTCAAGTGCACCATGCATAAATAAGATAAACTATTGTAAAGACCTGAACTTCGTAAGGCCTTACTAATGCTTGAAAACAAATTCTGAAAAGTATTTGGCTAAGGTTCCCTTCCAAGGACACCTTTATGACCTATAAAACACTTCATTGATTAGTACATCATAGAGATAGCATAGCTCTTGGTGGCTTTAGTTCCTAGGTTTTCTGAGGGAGCCTTGAAGGTGTGCCCACCACAGAGCATAACATGGCCAGTGGTGCACATCATGAATCATGGTATCTCGTGGATGGTTCCCTTCACAAGGCCCCCCATAATTCGCTCCAAGTTCCCTATCACTGATCCCTTCACGGCTTGTGTGCTCATCATAACCTGAAAGAGGTGTCATGAAGTGTTCCTTAAGCACTATTAGAATCCATTTTAGTAAGGGTCTTTGGGTAATTTTTCTTAACCCCAAGTGTATTATGGAATTTTATGACTCATTTACACTTTTAAGTCTGTCCCTACGCATTTCATTACCTCTCATGCAAGCCTAACACTTAGACTCTCAATTGTAAATTCTAAAATCATTATCAAGCCTCACATTCAAGGATTCAGCATAAGAATTCAAGACTAGTTGATTTCTTCTCAAATTATTCTTCCTAAGCTAGGTATGTGAGATTCATCCTTGGTTTCATTCTAACTTTCGAGACCAAAATCTCTTCATCTATTTAGGGTTTTCATGTTTTTACTTCAAATTGATGAAATTATGATATTGGTTGTATTCAAATGATGATTTAACCATGAATCAAGTCTTATCCTATTTAATTTACATGGGTTTCACGAGTTTTGAACTTACATGTTCTTATGAACTATGAAATTATGAATGTTCATCTCAATTATGATTCAAAAGTTTATTTCTTCATAAATTTTGCATGTTTCTATCTTAACATCATGTTTTAAGCTTGAATCTCATGTACCCATGCTTTACTCTCACTTGTCATATAAGAATATGCATGAACAAGACTTCTACATAAGATCTTCATTATGAATATTGTTTCAATTATGGTTATGAATATGATTTCAAGATGAATACATTTATAACATGATTATGATCATAATGATGACAATGATTTGGCTTTAAGCACTCAAGGGTATGTATACACTATCATATACAAGTTATAAATACACTATACCTATGCATGTAAGCATGTTTGAATTATGATTTTGCTTTTTAGCCTAAGTATGTATGATGATGACTTTACTATGACTCATGATGATGTATGTATATACTATGCATTTCATAGGATGATGACTTAGCACGGAATAAGATTTGAGGTGAGGGACTATCCCTAAGGGTCCTTATATAAAGCCTACTTATCTCATAACTACGTTCCACCATACTCTTATGTTCATTCCCAATATGGATGATGATGTTCCACCACCCACTATGTGAGGTATAGCCTACCTTGCTAAGTAGACTACTCTTTCTTCGGTGTAGATGCAATATATGGATTCCATGTAACAACTTGCATGGTCATATACGTCGATTATGGTCACATCTCTACCTATGTTTTGTATTATGGTATTCATGCATCATAGTATTTCATGGAATCCTGATATGGTAATCTCTTCTATACTGCACTTCTAAATATATGCCTATGTTCATCTAACATTTCAATAAAGATTGTATCATTTTTATATTACATTGCATGCCCGCATACTTAGTACATTAAAATATACTACTGCGTAGTTTATGTCGGTATTGTATCACAATGCAAGTGCAGGTGATCCTATCATCCATTCTCATTGCTAAATCTAGGTTTTTAGATGATCTGGACTGGGTGAGTCCTCATGTTTCGAGGACAAGGCCTTCCAACTTATTCTTCATGTCATTTTTATATATTAGATATAACTTTTCTTTATGCTCAAAGTGCACTAGGATCTATTTGCATGCTCATCTTATGTTATGAGTTTGAGGTATCTATTGGACCTATGCATTTGATTCAATTTTAGATTTTTATACTCTTATGTTATTATCTTTCTTATGTTATGAGTATTATAAGTATTTTCTTCCACTTATGTTGATCTTTAGTTATTTTCCTTGAATGTGTGTTATATGGTAAGGATTTGTTGGAGGTTTTTTTTAGAGTCTAATTCACTGATGTTATGGCTAGGCCCTAGGCTAGGGTTGTGACGAACATGGCATCAAAGCACTAAGATTTTGAAATGGTCCTTGTATTTTAGCATACCACATCAAATAGGGTTTTATCCATAGGTGTGAAGTGCACCAATCTTTGAGTAAAAGTCTATAAGGTGTCTTAGGGAATGTCTCACTTCTTCATGATTCATGTATTGCCATAGAACGAGTCCTGAGGTTTCCTAACTCTAACTAATGTTCTTTGATGCCTTTATAGATGATGTCTCTAAGAAGAGCACCTCGGCGTAGAAAGGCCCCTTTTAATGAGGGCCAAGCTCCTAAAGAGTCTATGGCAGAGCTAGTTACTCATGTTGAATTCTAGACTACTTTTTTCATGTTATCCTGAGTTGTGAATAACTATAACACCTCCAAAAGTGATTTGGAATAATCCTATAATAAATGCCTTGCATAATATATCATCCATTTTTTTTTTGGCAAATGCAAGGCCATATTCTTATTTAAGAGGTAAAATTGTGTGGATAAATGGTATCCTTTGATTTTTAAGTCAATGTGCACTTTCTAGAGGGGTACGCAACCGCTCCACATCGCAGAGAGATTCCATTTTAGTGTAAAAATGTCTGAGACTCATTCCACGGTAAAAACGGGGAAAATTGAACTTTAAGTGAAAATAAACTACAGTGGAACAAGTCTACACTATGATCCTATTTACCACAGTATAAATGTTTTTGAAATTTCTAAATTTGAGTAAGGGAAATTGGAATAATATCCCTGAACCCTTATATATGGGAATACTCAAATATTTCACCATTTTTGGACCTAAAATCACTCTCTAAACTCTTAAAATCCTCTCTAAACTCTCCCGAATTCCCTAAAGTTTTTAGGGTTTCAAGATTTTTTCATTAAGGACCAAGCTTCAAGATTCTCCCAAGCTTCTTCCATCTTCTTCAAAATCTCAAGATATGTGGGTTTCTTCATCCATGGGTCCTTTCACCCATGGAGCCCAAAAATCTTTTGAATTAAATCATTTACTTTAAAACTAGAATCACTACAGATAGTTTCTATTTTTATTATTATGGATGATTTAAGTTGGTGTTGTCAATTATTGATTTTAAATACATGAATTTCTATAGTAGATTGATAGCATGAACTTCTTTATGAGATTTAAGCTATGAATGGTATGATACGATGAAATGCTATGAATATTTATGAATTTTGAGATGATATTTATGATGCCCTAACTACGGGTTTTATTATGATGTTGATGGGTTCTTTAAAGGGTTTTCAAATGATCATGTTTTACTTAAATCATGTACAATATTCATGAATTTCATGATTTAAAGTCCTCATGCATAACTCCACCATATTTTGACTAAGATTATATGATGAAGCATCTTATGTTGATGAAAATTTTTACTGCATGCTATGCAAGTCATGAATATCATGTATGAATATAGGCAACCAAGTGTGTTATGATTCGTGAAAAATTTTATGAATGTCAAGCAAGATCATGAAACCCTTTGATGTTATATGACACCTTCTTGTGAAAGAAAAATGCTCACTTGAAAGGGTTAAGGATGTTGATAAGCTACTCCTATCGTGCTATTATGCTTTATAAGATATACATGTCATGGGTATGCTTATATTATGTATTCTGTGGGATTAGGCTTAGCACCGAATGAGGCTTAAAGTGGGGCCTGACCCAAGGGGTCCTTATATAAAGTCTTAGTCTCATAACTATACGCAACTATATATTACCATTATTTCCCTAAATGGGTTTAAACTAGTGGATCAACTAGGTCATGTTACCTAAAATGTGGGGTATAATCTATCTTGGTAAGTAGACTTCTCCTTTTTTTGGTATAGAGGCAACACTAGAATCCAATGTAGTAGTTTACATGGCCTTATATATCGGTTACAGTTTCCTCCCACATATGTACATGCGATGTTATGAAATCATGATTTACCTTTCATGCCTGTTTTAATTAAAGCATTGATCATTCATATCATTTTGAGCTTATTACTATTGTACATGATTATACATCTTGACCAATATAGCTAATGATTTCCTTATTGCATTGCATCCCGCATACTTAGTGTATTCAAGGTACTAACACATACTTTTGTCCTACATAACTTAATCATGTAGGGATCGCAACTCCTATCCATCCACCTCCTCATGGCTAGTTCGATGTGTGAAGATCTTTGATTGTGTTGAGTCCTCCATTTTGAGAGCAACATCTAATTTCTATCTAACCCATGTTAAGACATTGCTATTTTTACTATTTACTTTTGTAGGTGAGCCTGGAACATGTCTTGGCCCCCATTCTTCTCATGACTAGAGGTATTATTTAATAATATGTTATGTATGACTCATGAGACATTTATTTATCTATGAAGACATTCCCTTAGTCCCTATCCCATGTATGATGTTTCTTTGATTATGTTATCAAGTGATGAATTTCCTAAGTTCTAATTTCCCATAGAGTGCATCCCATGATTCCTTCCATTAGAATTCCTTTTTGTGAATTAATGTGGGAATTCCTCATTTTTTTTGCCCCATAGAGTGCATCCTAAGCCCTTAATCCTCTTTGTATTATTTGTTGATGATTGATCCACACTTCTTAACTAAGGATGTATGTATGGATGCTACGAGGATTGTTTGGGGTATCTCTGGGTTCCCAATTTGCCATGCCGTACCTAGGCCCTAGGCTTCGATCGTGGGAAGCTTGGTATCAGAGCAAAAGGTTTATAAGTGGTCCTCAAAGATCTAGCATACCATGTCGAGTAGAGTTATGTTCATGGTTGTGAAGTGTTTCACAACTATAAATAAGAGGCTATGAGACATTTAGGATAGGATTCACTTCTTCTTGATCTATATCATGCTTTAGAAATTGACTTAAGACTTCCTATTTTTAATGATCGCCCTTTTGTGATTCTAGATAATACCGCCAAGAAGGATGCCACTAAGAGTCCCTATTCCTGAGGAGGATCAACCCCCTTTGGCCTCACATTCTCCCCAAGAATAAGAGGCCACTCATGCTAACATCAAAATGTTGTCACATTATTAGCGTAAATCGTGGCTAACCAAGTTAACCAAGGGCCCCAAGCTTCTTGTGCTCCTACTCTAGCCTCAAGGGTGAGGGATTTCACTAGAAGGAATCCTTTGGAGTTTCATCGCTCTAAAGTGGAAGAAGATTCTCAAGAACTTGTTTATGAGGTTTACAAAGTCCTATCTATCATAGGGGTAATGTTGGAAGACAAAGTGGAACTAGCAGCCTACCAACTCAAGGGCCTTGCACAAATTTAGTTCTCCCAATGGAAGATGGAGAGAGTGGACTATGAGCCTATTCCATGGGATGAATCAATGAAGCCTTTCTATAAAGATAATGGAATTTATGAACCTCAAACAAGTTCAAGGGATGCAAGGGGTGAACGAGGCACCCAATGTTATCACTGGTATGTTAAAGGTTTATGCTTATAATATGTATGCTTTATTGGATCTAGGTGCCACTCTATCTTTTATTACCTTATTTATTGCTAGTAGGTTTGAATTGTGTCCTGAATTACCATGTGAACCTTTTTTTGTATATACTCCCATTGATGAGTCTATTGTCTCTAGAAGAGTCTATAGGAATTTCCTTATGTCCATATTTGATAAAGTCTTGCCTTGTAATTTTGTTGAACTTGACATGGTATATTTCGGAATTATTCTTTAGATGGATTGGTTACATGAATATCATGCTTCCATTGATTGTAGAGCTCGTAAATCGTAAGGTTAAGTTCAAATTTTTCTAATGAACTCATCCTTCAGTGGGAAGGTCATGATTTAGTGGTCAAGGGTAGGTTCATTCCTTATCATAAGGCTCGGGAGTTGATTGATAAGGATTGGATTTATCATCTTGTGAGGGTCTGGGATGTTGAGTCCAAAGTTCCTTCTACTGATTTGGTTCTGGTAGTCAATGAGTTTCCCGGTGTCTTTCCTGATACGTTCCCTGGTGTTCCTCTCAAAAGAAAAATAGATTTTGATATATATCTCCTTCCTGATTCTCAAACCATTTCCATTCCTCCCCATCATATGGCCCTAGAAAAATTGAAAGTATTAAAGGATCAATTGAAGGACTTATTGGAGAAGGTTTTATTAGGCCTAGCAAGTCATCTTGGGGTGCACCGGTGTTGTTTGTGAGGAAGAAGGATAACTTACATAGAATGTGCATCGACTATAGACAACTCAACAATGTCACCATAGAGAACAAATATCCACTATAAAGGATAGATAACTTATTTCATCAGTCGCAAGGGGTTAGTTATTTTTCTAAGATCAACTGGTTTGGATATCATTAAATAAGGGTAAGGGAATGTGACATTCCTCAGACGGCCTTTCGGACAAGGTATAGGAATTTTGAATTTGTAGTGATGTCTTTTGTTCTAAATAATATTCGAGCGATATTTATGGATCTCATGTCTAGGGTCTTTAAACCCTTCGTTGATATGTTTATTGTGGTATTCATTAATGATATCTTGATTTATTGTCAGAGTGGGGAAGACAATCTGAGGCATTTGAGGGTGGTATTTGATATCCGCCTCAATATACCTCCAAAATATTTAGAAGTATTGCAGTTATCATCACATATTTACCCAACAAAGAGTCGGCATTGAATCCACAGGGAATGGT
>JAABOM020028543.1:0-55963 GCA_011800125.2 Solanum clarkiae
TATATATTGTTCACTCATAAGAGGGTAGGAATATAGAATAAGGGCTCAACATAATTCTCTTAAATTTTAGAAACCTTTCATGAGTTTAATATAAGTTGGGAGCCCATAACTTATCATATCATGCTTGTCTTGCAATCATGCAATAATGTTTCATCAACATAAGAATCCCTATCGTGTAAATTTAGTCAAACATGGTGGGTATGAGAACAATAATCAAAATAATACAATTTAAGAGTATAAGAAAAGAAAGAGTAGAATCAAATCATTTTAAAGTTATACAAGATAACCCACCAACATTGTAGTAAAACCCTTAATTTGAGTATCATGAAATCCATTTTAAAAGTTCATAATACTCCATCATTGTCATAGATAATATCATGTATAATCATAATAGATATAAATTAACTCATGAAATAACCTTTTAATAAGTATTCATGTATAATCAACCAATTCTTGATAAAATCAAACGTAGTTCATGTATATAATGCATAATAGAAAGAAACCACGAATAATTAGACATTGAAATCATAAAATTTCATAAAAAGAGAGAGTTGGGTTCCACGGGTTAAAGAACCAATGGATGAAGATCCACATACCTAAAGTTTAGAGTTTCTTGAAGAAAATTAAAGGAGGACTTGAGGCTTGAGTTGAATTTTTGAAATCTAAAGCAAGTTCTTGAGATTCTTAGGATTGAATGGAGTATTTGATGATGAATTGCGAGGATTTTGGGAGGTTTTTTTTTTTGAGAGTTTTAGAGTTGAAAAGTTGCCAAGGAATGGGGGTTTCCCGTTTAAATGGGCATTGCGCGACGTGGACCAGTCGCAGATCGTCACTATTTTGGCTAATTTTTTGCTATGGATAATCTAAAAATCTAGGGCCACCTATTACCTACATAATTTTTCGCCCTGAACAAGAGTATGAAGTAGGATTTTTGAAATCATGCACAGTTTTTGAGGTATTCGACAATTACATTATAGGGCATTTTCAAAACACGCGGGATGTGTTACAGAGCAGGAGCATGAATAGGGATGAACCTCATATAGACTTAAGTAACTTCCCCTCTTGAGATAGCTTTAGGTGTTGAAGATCCACGACATTACATGGTATCACAACCATGTCCATTTGGACTCTATGTCCATACTCCCATTGGGGCTAAAGGTATTATTTCTAATCCTGAAATTTTTGATAATATTGTTCCAACATCAAAAAGAGATTTCTGCAAAACTCATCTATTTATTACATGATGAGAATTATTCAAACAATTCCTTAAAATATCCTTAAACCCAATCACTCAATCTATGACAAATTTTTTAAGCTATGATGTAGAGATTTCGTGCTCATGTAATGGTCCGATTCTCTCTCACTTTGAGATATTTAAGTGTTACTGTGTTTTAAATCCCATAACTAAGGAGCACCAAGTGATACCATATGTAGAAGGAGTAGGCCTACCTGTTGATTACACTAAGTCAGATCTCTACAAATTGGTAATCATCAGTAATTTGGTTGAAAATTCTAACTTGTTCTATAAATTTCATCTACTTTCATTAGAGAGATCTAGCTCGTGGCGTGAAATTGAACTGATAATCAATACTTTCAAATCTTTATCCTTCAGTAGTCCACCTGTTTAATGGCATGATTCTCTGAGTTTTCTTAGAAATAACAGTAATGTTCTAGCTTTTGATACAAAGAGAGAAGAGTTTATTGATTTTAGGCGTTTTTACGTAAATTTCTTTCATATAATAGCTAGAACACTACCATTACTTCTGAGAACATACAAAGTCGTGCAAATAAATAGGTGTACTACTGAAGGGTAAAGATGTGAAAGTATTAGTTATCAGTTGGATTTCACACCACAAACTAGATCGCTCCAATGAAAGTTGATGAAATTTGTACAACATGTTAGAATTTTCAACCAGGTTACTGATAGTTACCAATTTGTATTGGTCTGAACTTGGGTAACTGATAGCTGGGCCTAGTCTTTCTAAATTATTTGTGGAAGACATTGGATATGGTATCAGTTGGTAAAATTTAGTTATGGGATTAAAAATACAGTAATGCCTAATTCTCATATATTTAAAGAGAATTAGACCATTACATGAGGCTAAAATTTCTACATCACAACATAAAGTTATCATAGATTGAGCGATTTGGTTTAAGGAGATTTTGGAAATTCTTTGAATAATCTCCCATCATTTATGGTATAGATGAGTTGTTTATAAGTGTCTTTTTTAGCATTGGAACAAAGTTTTGGAAAATTCAAGATGAGAAATCATACTTTTAATATTCTTGTACAAAAATTTATATTGAAGAACCAACCTCAAGGGCAAGAATCAGATGATCTCCATAATCATAGCATCTGGCATTCCTATACTCGCTAATATGCTGTTGTGTTCCTCTGCTCCATTGTTGTTTGCCATGCCCTAATTTTTTTAGTCTCTTTTTTCAAGTCTAGAAAGGAAGACGTCAAATGTTTTACCTAAAGTGAATCGCTGTTCTTGGTGTAGAATAGTATAAAACTTTATTAGAGAAATCTTCAAAGTGATTCCATAGATCTTTGAGAATAATTAATGAAATAGATATGTGGACTTGTAAGGAACTTTACCCACTAAGAAATCAAAAGACAAATAATATATGTTGTTCAATATAAATATAACTTTCTTACGAGTATAAAAGGGTTTAATAAGTCAATTCATGAATTTAATTAATTTATGTAAATATATTACACTTTGGCCTAACTGAACCTCCAAAATTAGTTCATTAGGGGATGATTCCCTAAATCCATATAAGTAGACTACTAGTTTATTTCCCAACCAATGTGGAACTCCAGCTCGCTCTAACACCAAACTTCATATCCAAGCCCAATTGAAGTGTGGACCTAGAGACCAAATGGAAATGGTTGTGAAATGGCACTTCAGCACCTAAAGCTAGCTTATGAGGGAAGGGACGTTTAAGTCCATATATGGTGTATCCTTATTTGGGCTCCAATCCCATGCTCCAATTAGGTTAGAGTGTAAATGGGGTATTAGAGTGGGTTAAAGTCCCACATTTGTTGGGGAATGAACTTTTTGCTTATATAGGCTTGAGCAATCTTTCTCTCATGATCTAACTTTTGAGTTATAGTGAGTTAGACCAGAGTACTATATCTTTACATTGTATCAATAGACCCAGGTACTACATCTTTACAAGATTTCGGGGTCAGGTTCCATAGAGGCTCCCCCTTGAGCAAGAAGGGATAGTTATAGTGAGTTATAGTCCCATATCGGTTGGGGATTGGACTATAGTGACCAGACTAGCACTTAAATTAGCTATGACAGTATCTATTTCTATATCTTATATGTTTGATCTTAAATTCTATTGAATAGAGGATTTTAAATATTATAATCGGAGAGAACCACGTGGTACCATACCCAAAACTAGCTCTATAGTTACCAACCCCTCATCCTCACCAAACGCCAACAAAGCACTGTTGATCTTGGCATCATGCCCACTACCCCAAACTCACAAAGCTACAATGTGGCTAGAAATAGGGCTACCAGATAGACAACTAACGTTCCATACCATGGTGGAGGGACAACCAATAGTCATCCTTGTCCAAGACCCTACGTACCTAGCATAGATAGTCAAGGAGGGGCTAGATCATGTAATCGAGGGCTGGTGATGCAAATATAGTTGGCAACTCTTAGGAGAACCCAGATGGCTAGGAACATGAACATGATGCAAATGCAAGAACTTGGGTCACTGATGGGACAAACCTTTCAAAGCCTCCTTTTCTTTCCCTTCTACCCATGCCACCCAAGCAACAAGAACCTGAGATTTGTACCCTTCAGGGCGACCAACCCATAGACTACCACACAACCAAACTAAGAGCATAAAAGGGTGGGAAACCTGGCAAAGAGGAAGAAATCTCAACCCTATAACTGGTAAGACAAAGGGAAATCAAACAAATCTTAGCAAGCACAGGAAAGTTGTGTCCAGAGGTTTACATTTTAGAAAAAAAATACTAATAAATGATTTCAAGGAGGTGACCAGTACCAAGATCATGGTGCAATGTCCAAAACACATAACTTACGTACCTTGAATCTGAGGAACAAAATGGAAACTGTACCTACTATAGTAGCTTTGAACTAACTACAAGTACCCCAATTGCTGAAGGGGAAAGAGTCACAGGAGCAGAGCTAATGTCACTTATCAATGACAAACTTCATTATCTAGAACACTAGGGGAGCCAATAGTGTGAGCTTCAGGAGATATTGTTAGGCAATAGTGAAGGCATAAACCAACATTGCTTAGAACAAGTAGCTCAGTGAATCACTCCACTTCGATTCCTAAATCAATTTAGCGATAGCTATCAAGAGGATTGTCATCATGTCAAATGAAGACCTACTAAAGTTGGAAAGCATTTCTATCACTCCTTAGGGAATCCACAACCTAATTAAGGTAAACCTAACTCCCCAACCTTTGTTTTGTTCACAATTTCCACTTTAGAACCTGTCTCAGGAAGGAACTTTGTGAGCTATCGTAAGCTTACAAAATGGACTGGCTCATCGGGGGAAGGCATCTGGATTGAAACACTAAAAAATAAGCTTAAAAAATGTCCACAATCATAATTTTCATATATCTCAAAATTCGTGTGATATCAAAAATTTAATTTCATATACTTGATCAAGGGAAAATATTAAGCGGGGAATGGGTATAACTGAAAATTTATAAGACCCATAGAGAAAAATGATTTTCACAAATTTTTCGAAAAGAGTAGATGTGCGTAATGGCTCCATGATGCGGACCCATCATGGAGCAGTGTTAGTTATTCCTTATTTTTCATGTTTCGGCCAAGTGCATTAGGGTCCTATCCCCATGCCCACTTAAGCGTTAAATCACCCATACTTAGCTATTTTTTTCAACTCTATATCACTCAAAACCCTCTCAAAGACTTAACCAAATATTTCATTAAAATTTTCAAGATGTCAAGCCTAAATTTGGAATTCAAGGATTCTATTCAAGCTCCCAGTTCTATTCAATCTCATCTTAAGAAAATCAAAGTTTGAGGTATATAGGTTTCATCCATTGGGTCCTTTCGCCCGTGGAGCCCAAACTTCCTTTTTAGGAAATTTTCATGTTTGCAAGTTGTATATTCTATGGGTATCTCTTATTATAAATTTTGATTATAAATTATGATGGGGCTTTATAAAATTTTTATTGATTATGAATATCTATCTATTTCAAGCATATACTATGAATTGGTTTTGTTCTATTGAGACTATGCATATTTGGAGCTATGAAACTATGATCTATTATGAGATTTGATGATGGATTTCAAGGTGTCCTATTTGATGGTTTTACTATGTCTTGGTGGGCTGATTTACATTGAGTTTTATCATATTATTTCACTCATGCATTGCCTGATTTTTTGAACTAGTATTATGAACCCACCAAGTGTTTGATAAAATGTCTTGACAAGGATTTCAAGTTATCGATGATCTATTACATGGTTTATAAGTCAAGTGACCTTATGATGATTAAAGTCTTGCATTCTTCCATTGAATTCATGAAAAGTATTTACGGTGTTGCAAGTAGAGCACACCTTGTTGGGGGGTGACATGCCCAATCACCACATAAATGGGTGGATACCTCGATCACCTTGTTGGGTGCTGACATACCCAATCACCATATTAAGGGGTGGATAACTCGATCACCTTGTTAGGGGGTGGATATCTCGATTACCTTGTTGAGGGGTGACATGCCCAATCACCATGTTGAGGCGTGAATACCTCGGTCACATTGCTGGGGGAGAACATGCCCAATTACCATGTTGAAGGGTGGATACCTTGATTAACTTGCTGGGGGTGCTATGCCCAATCACCATGTTGAGGGGTGGATACCTCGATCACCTTGTGGGGGGGGTGACATGCCCAATCATCATGTTGAGAGGTGGATACCTCTAACACCTTATAATGGGGTGACATGCCTTGGATTCCAAGTAGTAGTTCACTTCGTCTATGTTGATTATGGTTGTAAGAAACTAAGTTTCGTTCCTGAAAAATAATAAATCAAGAAAACAAAGTAGAGACAAACAACAATATTTGTATTTCAAGAATTTGTGCGAAGGTTACAACCTTTATAAAAATCTAAAAAAAAGATGTAATCCTATGATTCTTTTACTCACGATCATCAACTCAAGAGCTTTACTTTTTTCTTGAATCGAAGAAATACTTGTTGAAATTTCATTACAAATGCGGAGCCAAACTTTAATCACAATCGCAGAAATATAGGAACTTTCGGCTTACAACTTGGAGACAAAACTCCTTCACATGCGGAAGACTTGTGGATCACCACTAAAGAGCAGAATTTTTCTATTTATTCTTTTCTTCTTGTTCCTTTTATTTTTCTTTTTTTTAGGTCTTATGAAGATCCTTTTATATAGTTTCAAGTTAGAGTTTTGGGGGTATTTTGATCTTCAATTAATTTTAGAGACCTTAGGCTAAATGGTATAAGGAAAAGCAAAGTTTGATCTCACCATCCCCATAGTGTATTTGACAAATGTATGCATTTCGATTAGGGTCGTATTCTATGGTTATGATTCTATCATATATGTCTTTTTCATTCCATAAAAAATGAGTATTATACAAGATACTTAAATGATTACTTCACAAAAGATCTTGTTTCTAAAGAGATTCGATGAGGAACATGAGTTGGGCTTGTCTTGTCAACTTTATGGACTGACCCAAATATAATTTGAATTTTAGTTGACCTAAATATAATTTGAATTTTATTTAATTCATATAATTTTACCTTAAATAATAATCAAACCTCATTAACCAACAATTCGACTTGGTCAATGTATCATGAATTTAAGATTTAATCCACATTTAATATGGTCTAGTCAATAAAATTTCACTGTATTCAAATGTCTCCTACTTCAAGGCTTGTCGAGGTGCTCGACCTGTCAAACTTCTAAAGACACGGATTGAAGTATTCATGAATCAAATATTTCTCTCGTGGTAAGTTATTCAAAACTTTCCATATTTGATTCAATGGAGATTTTTCCATAATCTGACTCCAATAAAAATTTTCTATAACTTGAGTCCTATGTAATTTCTCCTCCAATAAACATTTTCTATAACTTGATTCCTATGTAATTTTTCATAACTTAAATACTATGGAATTTATCTAAACTTGAATCAGTTGGAATTTTTTCATAACTTGAATCCTATGGAATTTTTCATAACTTGGTTTCTATAAAATTTTTTATAACTCGAATACTATGAAATTTTCCATAACTTGATTCCTATGGAATTTTTCATAACTTGAATATTGTGAAATTTTTCATAACTTGAATCCTATGGAATTTCCATAATCTGGTTCCTAGGTAAGTTTACCATAATTTGATTTCAATTATGGTTTTTCCATAATTTGTAGGAAATTATTTTATGTAATTTTGATATCTATAAATATCCATTCTCCCATGGAGGTTGATTATCAATGTGCGACATCACTAAGATCAATCAAATACATCTCCATCAGGTAATATTTATTTTCTAATTTTTGTCCCTTTTTTTTTCAGCGCACTACACTTGCGATAGAAAATTCACATCTTATTGTAGAAATATCGAAATCATGATCCGTTTAGTTTTTCAGAAACTAGACTCATAAATCTACAACATATCCGAAGATTAATATCAAAATCCTTCTTAATTGTTACAAATTAATTTTTTGATTTTGCTTCTCCAGATTTGATTTCTTTTTGGACGACTTCATTCTATATAAAGTAGACTTCAATTTCTATAACAGCTCTAAAGACTAAAGCCAAATTCCTTATCAACAGATCAAAATTATATTTTTTGTAAAAGTAGCTACACAATCAACTTTGCTGTGAATTTAAACAATATTTATGAGTTCACTTTATTGTGTTTTTGCCAAAGAGCTGCATATTGATTTTCATATTTATTGAAACTTCTTCCCTCATCCACATGGAGGTAAAAAGTATAAAATCTTTAAGCCAGTAGGATCATAGTATCATGTGTGAGAACATATGCCACACTTTTCACCATGTTTATTTGAAGTTTCGTGCTATTGGCATCATAAGACCCATCACTCCTTTTATTATTGTTTTGTATAGATTCACAATAGACTGGATACAATCTCGATATCAAACAAAAAGAAATATGAGGGTAATCTAAAATTAATGAGGAACCACTTGGTGCATCTTGATTTGTAGTCACAATTTTATCAACGAGCCACTCTTAATGCATTTCTTTAAGAAATTGTGGCTTTGGCAATGACAAACACACTTGGTGCATCTTTTTTCTTTTGGAATTGCGTCTTTAGCAATGAACCACATTGTATATATTCTTCTATAGTTGCGACTTTGGCGATGAACAACATTGTGTGCCTTTTTCTCTGTAGTTGCAGCTTTGGTGATGAACTACACTTTGTGTCTCTTCCTCTTGGATTTCGGATTTAGAAAGAAAAGATATTTTGGTGTAGTCTATCCTAGATTTCTAGAGCAACTACTTGATACATCAACGTCACAAATCAAACTTCAATATATGCCTCAAGGTTGAAGATAAAGACTCGTTTATGATTGCGTTGAACTGTAAAAATATTTGAAGTAAAGATATTTGATGAAGAGATGATGTAAACTTGATAAACACATTTAAAATGAGTTAGCAAGTTACCTTTTAACGTCCAATCTCATTTGTTTTCTTCCTATTGTACAGGACGTGTGATACATCAATTTTTTTTCTTATCATTGCAGATGTATAAATACTCTTATAATTTTCTGAAGCAATAAAATATATTTACTTGACACTTCAATGGAAAATATGTAAGTTTTCTTTTATTTGCCTTGACCACTTATATGGAGGTTTTCAACTTGATAAATTTATTTTTGGTCATACAAATTGAAACTCATGCGGACTAAAAGTAACAACTTAAAGATTTAACTCATTTTATGGATCTTTTGCATCTTGAAGACCTAGCATGAATTTGATGAGCTTCACTCTTGAAGAATTAGTTCAAATTTGAGGTGCTTCGAAACTAAAGACTTCGCTGAAATTTGATGAGCTTCATGAGATGCACTTTAAGCCTGTGCGTCAAAGAGCATTTTGCTTGAAGACTTTGCTCGACTTTAATGAGCTTTGAAACTTAATGATTTTGGTTGAACTTGAAGAACTTCATGATATGGAGACTTAGTTTGAATATATCAAACTTTGCTCGAATTTTAAAAGTATCATAACTTGAAGACTTAGCTCAAATTTATGAGCTTCATGATATGCATTTTATGCTCATGCGTCGAGGAGCATGTCTATCTACACAGACTCTTCGATTTCAATTTTGGATGAAGGGTTGTCCTCATCCTTAATATCATGTATATTTTCTTCACGTGGCTCAAAGTAGAGTAACCCTTGATCTCTATCTACGGTGATACTCAATTCCATATCACGAGCACAAGTTTCTAGTTCTTCAAATGCTTTTGATTTTACGCCTTGCATTATATAGCAAAGATCCCAATTACCTGGGATGCGTATTTCGATCCTAGAAGTTCCGCTAAGGCAATCTTTGCTGTTACGGCTCAAGCTCCTCTAGCAATTAATGAAGTCAATTACTTTCTCATTATCCCTTTGGCGGGCATTAGTAAGTTCTATCATTCTTACAACACTACTTGTGCTATAAAAATGCTTAAGAAATTACTGCTCCATCTGCTCCCAGCTATCAATAGAACCAGGTTAAAGATCTATTCACCAGTCGAAAGCAATTCCTGTGAGTGATCAAGAAAACAACTTAGCAAGATGATCATCATATATTCCAGCATCATTCCAAGTTTCAACAAAGTGTGCGACATGTTGTTTCGAATTTCTGTTTTTGTCAAATTACTACACCTTAGGAGGTTGATAGCCAACATGTATCTTTAGGTTATCAATTTTTCTAGAATATGGCTTTACATATATAAGTGGAGGTTTAGATATAGGCTTTGACTTATCTTTGATAGCCTTCATGATGAAATCTTTCAATTGGCCAACTGGAATTGGGTCTTCAATAGACACTTGAAACTCTTTGATCGTTGTTTCTTGTTTCGTGAAAGACTCTTTTCTTCTTGTGTTTCATGAAGCTCCATATATAAATGAGTAGATTCTCCCTCCTTTATATTATCTATCATATTTGTCAACTTGGTAATTTGGGCGTCTTGACCTTTGTTGTATTTTGATAGGCCTTCAACTACATTCGTCAAATTTCCAAGTTGTTCTTCTATTGTGAAAGTTTCAATTACCATCGCTCACACAACTACCATAGAGGAAGAAGACTAGTACAGAACATCGCTAATATACAGCTTGGATTAAGAAGTAACATGAGGGAAGATCATCGCAGATCTAGCGCTTAGGACATCATCATCTTCATGCACGAAGGGATCATTAGACTGTTAACGTCGTTCTTGTGACAGTCTTAGTCGATCCAACATTCTTTATACTACCTTAGCGATGTCATTCCATTTTTTAGAACATATAGAGAGGATATCTCTTCTTTTGGAGAAGACAAATAATAAACAGGAGATGATTTAGGGGCGCTTGAAGCGCTTGTTATCCAAGCATTTCAGTTTCACTCCTAATTTAGGCCACAATCTTAATGGCAATGTTCAAGCCATTTGCATAGTCAATATCCTCAAAAACATCTGATATGAAGTATGTCTATTGTGGCTATATTGATAACATTTTGATACTTTAAAGTGATCAACATTTTGCAGATGAGGATTTTGAGTTGACCTTTTTGGAAGTCGTCTTCGTGCTCTTGAATTATATATATTTTTTTGAAGAGAGGAGATGAGAGGTAAAGATTGTCCTACTGGGCATGCTAATTTATAAGAGACTAAGTATTTGTTCCTAAAAAATATTAAATCAAAAAAAAATATAGAGGCAAACAACAATATTTGTATTTCAAGAATTTGTGCGAAGGTTACAATCTTTATAAGAATCTAAAAAAAAGATGTAATCCTCTGATTCTTTTCTTCAGGATCATCAACACAAATGCTTTGCTTTGTTCTTGAATTGAAGAAATACTTTTTGGAATTTCACTACGAATGCGGAGCAAAACTTTAATCATAATCGCAGAAATATGGGAAATTGCATCTTAGAACTTAGAGACAAAGCTCCTTTGCATGTGGAAGACTTACGGATCACCACTGAAGAGCAGAACTTTTGTATGTATTCTCTTCTTCTTGATCCTCTTCTTCTTCTTTTTTTGTCTTATGAAGACCCCTTTATATAGTTATAAATTAGGGTTTTGGGGTTTTTTGGTCTTCAATTAATTCTAGAAGACCTTGGGCTTGAAGAACCTGAGTTGGGCTTGTCTTGTCAACTTAATGGATTGACCCAAATATAATTTGAATTTTATTTAAGTCATATAATTTTAACTTAAATATTAATCAAACCTCGTTAACTAATAGTTTGACATGGTCAATATATCATGAATTTAAGATTTAATCCACATTTAATATGTACTGATCAATTAAATTTTACTGTCTACAATGGTCTCTTCCCCCACATGTAATATATATTTTACAAGTTGTATGATTTACAAAAATGTTTAACTCCAAGTATTAATCATGCATGCCATATTCATATTATACTTATCCATTGCTTATGATTGTGCATTTTGACAATGTTAGCTTATTTCTTGTTGCATTGCATCCTACATACTTTGTACATTCAAACGTACTAACACATACTCTATGCCTACATGATATTACCATAAAGGAACCAGAGCACCTTTTGATCATGCTCCACGTTGCTAGTTTGGTGCTTTGGAGTTAAGCTTTGGTGAGTCCTCAGGTCCGAGGAAGCTATCTATGATACTCTTGCCATTTGTCATTTCTTTATATTGAACACTTGCTACTAAGAGGGTGAGCCTGGAAAGTGTCTTGGTCCCCGCTCCATTCCATGTTGGAGGTATTGTTGGATAATTGATGTACTTATGCTGTGAGCTTGACTATTGAAATTTTTTATGATTAGCAAATACTTCCCTTAGTATCATTTCCTTTGCTTATATCTGTTGTTGTTTTGATTTTGCTTCTGCGACCAAGGATGTGTGATTGATATGCTAAGTGGCTTCTTTGGGGTTCCATCGGGATTCCCCATTTACTATGTCACGTCTAGGCTCTAGGCTTGGGTCGTGAAAAACTTGGTATCAGAGCACTAGGTTATTAATGTTCCTTGTAATCCAACATACCACATCGATTATAGTCTTATTCATGGTTGTGAAGCGCGCCACAATTATGAGTGGGAGGCTATGAGACGTTTTAGGAAATGTTTCACTTCATTATGGTCTATACCATGCTTTAGATGTGAGTGTAAGGCTTTTCCCCTAATAAATGTTCTGTTCTCTTCTAGATCATGCCGATTCCAAGAGGAAGACTAAGGAGATCCCATACACCCGAGGAGCAACTGGCCCCTCCCACTCCTTATAATGTTGCGCCACGGGCGTGCCTTAGTACAAATTTTGCCTAGTTTTTCTATCTTGGTCCAAGGCTTTGGGTTTTGGGCTTAAATGTTCCCATGCGTGAAAATGCCTATACTTAGCTTTATTTCACCCTCATATCATTCAAGACATTCCCAAATACACTCACAAACACTTTAGAAAATATTTCATCTCCTAAATTCAAGTCATAGAACTCATCCGAATTCTAAGGTTATCATTCAAGCTTCAAGTCTCCATCTCCAAACTTCATCAAGCTATTCTCCTAAGCTAAGGTATGTGGGTTTCTTTCACGGGTTCCTTTCACCCATGATTCCCAAACTCCCTTTTACTTAAACTTGCATGATTTAAAGTTTCTTTACTCATGGGTCGTACTTATTATGAATTCTGCTGCAACTATATCAGGGTTTCCTGAAGGTACGGTTGTTTTAGCATGTTTTGAGCTACGAATCTAAGATCTACTGTGAGATTTGTGAAGGGTGTTGATGTATGTTGCTAGTGGGTGTTACCAAGTATCTATTGATGGCTTTACTTGGAATTCTCTAGCCTGATTTCATTCTTGAATTGCATGATTTTACACTAGCACTACACACCCGCTAAATATTTGATTGAATATCCGGTTATGGGTTTCTTCAGGAATTGAAGGTCAAATGCATGTTTTATGAGTTGAATGACTATATGATGATGAAAATAATATATGTATCTGATATTATCTCTATAATGTTAGGAATTCACCAAGCCTCACTCGGGGGGTTGTAGGCCCAGGTAATCTTATTGAGTGGTTTGTACCTTGATCGCCTCACTCGGGAGGTCGTAGGCATGTGCAACTATATCGAGGTGTTTGTAACTTGATAACCAAGTCGGGGGTTTTGTACTCCATCAACCACGTTGGGGTAGTTTGTACTCCATCAACTATATTGGGGGATTTGTGCCTCATCAACCTGTTCAGGTATTCGTACGTCATTCGCCTCTCCAAAAGGGTGGTTGGCCTTTGATATTCACTAATAATAGTCTCTCCTTAGACATAATTTTACCTCAAGTATGATCCATACATGCCATATTGCTATATGCTTATTCATTGGCTATGTTATGCATTTTATTTATGGTGCTTATAACTTGTTGCATTGCATCCTACATATTTAGTACATTCGAATATACTAACGCATACTCTATGCCTACATGATATCACCATGCAGGAATTAGAGCCCTACTTGATTATCCTCCTCCAAGTGGCTAGTACGATATCTCTCAAGCTCTTTGGTGAGTCCTTCATTTCAGGGACGATGCTTATGATTTCTTACTAGGTTCTAAGACTATCCTTCTTTTGTATATATGTTGACTATGAGTGTGATCCAGGAAGCTTATATTTTCCCTCGCTAAGTATCTAAGTTTTAGAGGTGTTGTTGGACATGTTTGTATTATGCTTTGAGCTTTGACTATCTCTTGACTCATGATGTTTATTACATGAGAATTTTCCCTTAGCCCCGTTGTCCCTTTATATTATTTCTTGTTATATTTTATTGCTTTTGTGATCAAGGATGTGTATATGATATGTTAAAAGTCTTGTTTAGGGTTCCTTCGTGTTTCCCATTTGCCGTGTCACGTATAAGCGCTAGGCTTAGGTCATAAAAAACTTGGTTTTAGAGCACTAGGTTGTTAGATCATCCGAGTCCAACACACCGTGTCGATTACAGTCTTATTCATGATTGTGTTATGCACACAACTATGAGTAGGAGGCTACGAGGCGTTTTAGAAAATGTTTCACTTCTTCGTGTTCTTAGTCGTGATATAGAGTTGAAACAAGGTTATCACCCCCAAACGATTGTTCTTTTCTATACTATATTATGCCTAACACCAGAAGAAGAAGATCCGGCACAACTGAGGAACAAGCAGCTTATGGAAAGCTTCAGGATGCTCTCACTTTGCTTGCACAAGTTGTGGCTAATCAAGCCAACCAAGGGACCCAAGCCCCTTATGCTCCTATACCGGCTTCTCGAGTGAGAGACTTCATGAGAATGAATCCCCTGGAAGTCTATGGGTATAAGGTTAATGAGGACCCTCATGAGTTCATTGATGAGGTCTATAAGGTTTTGGCTATTATGGGTGGATTACTAACTTAAGGGGGTGGCAAAAATATTCTTTAACCTTTGGAAGGAGTAGAAGGGATGCAATATTGTGGTGCTTTGGGAGGAGTTCAAGGAAGATTTCCTTAATCGATTCTTCCTTCTTAAGCTTAGGGAAGCCAAATTGGTGGAGTTTATGAATTTTAGACAAGGGTATATGAGTGTGAAGGAGTATGCCCTCAAGTTCACTCAACTCTCCAAATATTCTCTCCACTTGGTGGCCGACCCAAAGTCTAGGATGAACAAGTTTGTAATAGATGTTTTCGATTTAGTGAGTGAAGAGTGTCAGTCCACTATGTTGATTGGTAACATGGATTTGTCCCAGTTGGTGATCTATGCCAAACAAATAGAGGAGAACTTAAGGAAGAGAAGAGTCACGAGGCCAAAAGGGCCCATTTTGATGGAAAGTTGCATTGTCGAAAAGGTGGCAACTTCCGTCAGGGCCAAGGGTCCTCTCCTAAATTTAATAGGAAGGTTGCTAACGACATTCTAAGTTTACAATGTGTTGGCGTAGTGGTTCCTAATGGAGGGTGTCCAAAATATGGTAGGGGTCATAGTGGCCCATGTTTGAGGGAAACTAATACGTGTTATGGTTGTGGGGAAGTTGTTCATAAGGTGATGGACTGGCCTCAAAATCGTAACAATGGTAAGGAGGTTCGTCCACAAGGTGCTAATGAGGTTCCTTTGTGGAGAGGTGGTCAACAAGGTGTTGCCGAAGGCACATTCTATTTGATGCTTTGCATAGGGGGCAAGGTGTTGATGAGGTTCCAAACATCATTACTAGTATGTTGAAAGTCTTTGATTTTTATGTGTATGCTTTTAATGATTCGGGTGCCACTCTTTCTTTTGTTACCCTCTTTGTTGCCAAAAAGTTTCATGTTGAGCCCAAATTGTTGTGTGAGTCATCTGAGGTGTCTACTCTTATTGGTGTATCTTTTTTTGCTAGAAAAGTCTATAGGAATTGGCCCGATTTGGTCTTACATAAAATATTGCCTTGTGATTTTGTTGAGTTGGACATGGTTGATTTTGATGTCATTCTTGTGATGGATTGGTTGCATGCATGCAATGCTTCTATTGATTGTAGAATCCATATGGTCAAATTTCATTTCCTAAATAAACCCATTCTTGAATGGGAGAGTCTTGATATGGTGGTCAAGGATAGGTTCATCTCTTGCATTAAAGCCCATAAGTTTATCTCCAAGGGGTGCCTTTATCAGCTTGTGAGGGTTAGGGATGTCGAGTATAAAGTCCTTCCCATAGAGTCAATTTTGGTTGTAAGTTAGTTCTTTGATGTCTTTCCAAATGACCTTCTCGGTGTTCCTCCAGAAAGGGAAACAGATTTTGGTATAGACCTCCTCTTCGATACTCAACCCATTTCTGTTCCCCTTTACCGTATAGCCGTGATGGAGTTAAAGGAGAAATTGAGGGACTTGTTAGAGAAGGGTTTTTTTAGGCCTATCCAATCACCTTGGGGTTCACCGGTGTTATTTGTGAAGAAAAAGGATAGGTCTCTTAGAATGTGCATTGACTACCTACAACTTAATATGGTCACCACTAAGAATAGGTATCCTCTCGCAAGGATTGATGATTTGTTTGACCAGTTGCAAGGGGCTAGCCACTTCTCTAAGACTAATCTTTGGTCTGGGTACCAGCAAGTGAAGGTGAGGGAATGTGATATTCCTAAGATGGCCTTTTGGACTAGGTATGGGTAATATGAATTTGTGGTTATATCTTTTGGGTTGAGCAATACACCGACCATCTTCATAGATCTAATGAATCAGGTCTTTAAACACTACCTTGATTCATTTGTTGTGGTATTCATTAATGATATTTTGATTTATTCTCATAGTGAGAAGGAGCATGCAGGCCATTTGAGGGTTGTGTTGCAAAGATTGAGGGAAGAGAAGTTATATACTAAGTATGAGAAATGTGAATTTTTGTTGATAGAGGTTGCCTTCTTAGGTCATGTGGTGTCGAGGGATGGTATTAAGGTGGATCCTGATAAGACGGATGTGGTTAGAAATTGGCCGAGACCAATGACCCTGTCAGATATTAGGAGCTTCTTGGGCTTAGCGGGATACTATAGGAGGATTGTGAGTGGATTATCTTCTATTCCCTCTCCCATGAAAAAGTTGACTCTAAAGAAAGACAAATTTGACTTGTCTGATGAGTGTGAGAGGAGTTTCAAAACACTGAAAGCTAAGCTTATGTCCGCTCCAATATTATCACTATCAGAAGGGCTAGAGTGATTTATTGTATGTTGTGATGCTTTCCGAGATGGTTTGGGTTGCGTGTTGATTAAAAATGGCAAGATCACTGCCTATGTTTCTAGACAACTCAAAGTTCATGAAAAGAACTATCCAACCCATGATCTTGAGTTAGACGCTGTTGTGTTTACAACAAAGATTTGGTGTCACTATTTGTATGGGGTGCATGTTGATGTGTATTTATCATAAGAGCCTCCAATACGTTCTAACTCAAAAAGATCTCAACTTGAGACAAAAGAGGTGGTTAGAAATTCTTAAGGACTATGACATGAGTGTGCATTTCCATCCCGGTAAGACTAATGTTGTGGCGGATGCTTTGAGTAGGGTATCTATGGGTAGCATTGCTCAAGTTGATGATGGTGGCATGGGGGTGGCTAGGGAGGTCCATCGGTTGGCTAGATTGGGAGTTAGGTTGGAAGAGAGTGTTTATGGTGATGGTGTTGTTGTTGATGGTTCTAAATCTTCATTGGTCGAGGAGGTAAAAGCTAAGTAAGATGTTGATCCCTTATTGCTAGAATTGAAGGCATTGGAAAAAGATGGTAAAATGGAGGTTTTCTCCCAAGGGTGAGATAGTTCTCTTAGGTACCAAGGTAGGTTGTCTGTGCCTTGTGCTGATAGCTTGAAGGAAAACGTTTTTGATGAGGGTCATGGTTCTTTTTACTCTATTCACCCGATGTCTAATAAGATGCATAGAGATTTGAGAGAGGTGTATTGGTAGGGAGGCTATCACGACCCAAGCCTAGGGCATAGACGTGATTGGCGAATGGGGAATCTGGAGGAACCCCAAACAAGCCTCATAGCATATCATTACATATCCTTAGATACAGAAGCAATGTAGAACAACATAAGAAACATAAAAAAGGGAAATTGGGACTAAAGAAGAGAGATCAATACTTAAGAAATATGTAAAAGTCTAGAAAACAAGGGCAAGGGACTAAGGGGAAAAGCTTGCATAACATCATAATCAAGAGATAAAAGAGTCAAGGCTCATATCATAGATACATAGCCTGTCTAACAACACCTCTACTACGTAGATAAGAGTGGAGGCTAACACAAAGCAACCGGGCTCATCCTCATGTCAAGATAGAAAATAAAGAAGAATGTGGCATTACATAATAAGGGAAACATATACCAAGGTCTCCGAAGTGCAGGACTCACCAACTAGCTTGAATAGCATCGACCTAGCCATGCGGAGGAGGATGATGATCAACTCGGGTACCGGTTCCTACATGGTTATATCATGTAAACATAGAGTATGCGTTAGTATGTTTGAATGTACTAAATATGTAGGATGCAATGCAAACAAGAATTAAGCATCATATTTGAAATGCATAACGATAGGCAATAGACATACTATAGCAATATGACATGTATGATTAATACATCAGTAAAATATGCTTAAGTAACTCATGCTCATATAGGATATCATATGTGTACAATAGATGAAGGTAGATATCAAAATGTACAACCTTTTGGTAGGTTAATGATGATTCCACCCCATTACTTAGGTGGATGAGTACTAACCCTCATCTAGGTTGGTGACAGTGCCGCCCCATCACCTAGTTGAATGAGTACTAACCCTCATTTAGGTTGGTGATAATGCTGCCCCATCACCTAGGTGGATGAGTACTAACCCTTATCAATGTTGGTGATAATGCTGTACTATTACCTAAGTGGATGAGTACTAGCCCTCATCTGGGTTGATGAATACAAACCCCCATCTAGGTTAGTGATGATGCCGCCCCATCACCATGTGGAGAAGTACAAACCCTTCCATAAGTTGATGAGTAAAAACCCCATCTAGGTTATTCGGGTTCTTAGTTCCCACGAATCGGGCATGGTCTATTGGAATAATTTATACAGAATTTATCATATACATAAACTCATTTCATCATCATATAGTCAATCATATCATATCTCACGCTTTGGACCTTCAACTCCTCAAGAAACCACATCCGGACATTATCAAAAACTTAGAGGGTATGAAATGGTAGTATAAAACCATGAAACATAGAGATGAAATATGCAACAAAATCCATTGTAAAACCATCAATCAACACCTTGCAACACCCACAAGCAATATACATCAAAACTCCTTATGAAATCTTATAATAGATCAAAGATTTATAGCTCAAAACATAGCAAAACAGTCAAAACTTTACATTGCTTTAATATAGTGTGCAGTGAATTTCATAATAAGCAAGACCCATTTGTAACATAACTTTATCATGGGTGAAAGGAACTGCATGAAAGAAACCCACATACCTTAGCTTAGAGATGAAATTGGTGAAGATTGGAGACGTAGACTTGATGCTTGAAGAAAAACCTTGGAGGAGAACCTTAGCTTGGGATGAGGGTTTGAAACTTAAATTTGGGAGTGAAAATATGGCTAATTATTTGAGTGAGTATTGGGGAGCCTTAAGGATTATATAAGGGTGAAATAAGGCTATATATAGGTATTTTAAAGTATGGGAACCTTTAGGCCCAAGACATATAAATCTTTCATCGAAAAAATCAAAACAAGCACCAAAAACAACAGGGGCGCATCGCGGAAGATTCGTGCTAACATGACTGGAATTTGCATTTTCTGCACAAACGAGTTCCACAAAAATGGGCAGAAATCCTCTATTCGAACTCGAAATGAGGTGAAACCAACTGTTTCAGAAAGCAAATCAAATGTCTTTAAGTTGGTAGGTCATGGGCCACCCAGTTCTCTGTGTGCTAAGAGATATGCCTCTTCAAAATTGACCCTCCTAAAATGCGTCCTTTGCTATTTTTGGATTTTGATATGGTTGCTCTATAATTTGGGTTAGACCCACTGCCACTCAATCTTACCCTTGAACAAGATTATGAATTCTGATTTTTGAAATAATGAAGGATATTTAGATAAATGGAAATTACGATTCCAGGTACTTTCGAGGCACATATTCGGACACTTTTTGGGGTCATTTCAATATCTCCCCCTTTGGAACATTCATCCCCGAATATCAAAGAAACATACAAGAGAAGAGTAATCATGAATAGGTCATCCCCAAAAAGAATGCAACAACACACCTTAAAACACCATTTTCAAAACCTCAACATAAGTGTAAAATAATCATAAACTTGTCAACTTAAACATGAATGCACATGATTGACATAAAGGCTGAAGAATAGGACTTGGAATCATAGAAAGGACTTTTCATGTCATCATAAGCCTTAATAGAGTGAAAGAGATATGGATATCGCTTCTCTATGTATGCACCGTCTCTCCGAGAAACACATACGAATAGACAACTCCTCCAATGGGCCTTGAGGAACACTACATCATTATCAATCAATTTCTCTACTCATCCATCCAACACCTCTTTCGAAACCTCCTTCTAAGACAACTTATCCTCCAGATCACCCACAATATCAGAGTGTGCTATAACACTAGGGTCACAAACACATCCCCCCAACCTAGAAGCATGACAAACCGGATAAAGCATATGCCTACAATAGGTAATTCCCAAACACATAAAACCTTACTAACCTCCATCTACACTCTATAAGGACTCATAATCCTCAACTCAATTGTCAACCTTAAATATACCTAATCCACTTGGTACTACAACCACCATCTCCCCCTTGGGAGACTACCTCCACTCTATCATCTTCTCACCCAAAACTTCCAACTCTAATAAGGCGGAATCAAGGCCTTGCCTTATCTATACCTCTTAAGACAAGAAGGTTTGGAACCATCAAGAACACTATACTACCATGCTCAACTTCCTTCGACTTAACTCCTCATCTAGCCAACCGATGGACCCCACTAGTCTCCTCTTTGCCACCGTTATCCACATATGCCAGGCTACCCATAGGCACCCTACTTAGAGAACCAACAACAATGTTAGCCTTACCGGAAAAACTAATGCACACTCATACCATATTCCTTAAGGAGCACTAACCACCTTCTTGCTACCCATAATGCCCACCTATCGTATTTAGCGAACAACCTCTCATCCTTTAAGACTTGCAACACTACCACCAAATAATTGACAAGCTTTAAACAAATCAATACGTCATCTCTAGGGACTACCACAAACATATCTTGGTAGGGTTTTAAGACCCTATTCATGAAACCCATAAATACAACCGATGCATAAGCCAACCAAATAACTCCACCAATCTTCAAAATGCTCACTCCTAGTCTGAAAAGGATACTTAGGGATATCTCTATCCTCATCCTCACTTGGGGAAAAAACCTGAACCAAAGATCAATCTTAGACAAGTGACTAACCCATTGTAGTTGACTAGTTAGATCAACCATCCTTACCCATCATATTACAACCTTACAGGTTCTATACTCATTAGAAATATGCTATGCTAGTAGCCCAAAATACCCCAAGCCCCCCAACACAATAAGCTAAGTCATCATCCCATAAGAATACTTATAATATGCATGTTCATACTTTAAAAGAGGCAATAGTCATTTTCCAAATCATTTCAATGCACAATTAGGCTTAAAAACCAAACACAATTCATAATAATTTATACTTAGGCTCAAATACCAAAATCATAATTTCATAGTCATAATACTCATGCATAGGAATAGGTCATTCAAATAAAAAATGGTGCAAGCCCAGAAATGCTTAAAAAACCAAAATCAAAGACATATATGTGATCACAATATCATCATAACCAACCTTTTATCAAAATCATACCATAAATCAAAATTGGGTTTACCCATTACATAATTTTTCAAAATAACTCATGTACATGAATGCATTGCTAGGAACAATGAGGAAATGACATGAGTAATTAAGACTCCATTTTAAAATTAAAATTTATAATATGAAATTGAAGTGAAAACATAATTAATACAACATTTAAATCCATAATGTAACCTCTTATGCATAAATAATTCAAAAAGGGAACATGCACTTATAACTTCATAAACCCAAAGTAAATCCTCATATAACGATTTAAATCACATTAAAATCATCAAATAAATACTATCCATGTATCAATAGAATTTTAGGAATCATAATATTCGAATCCCAAATTAAAATAAGTAAAATCCATGTAGGTTTTCTTGAAAACAATTTGGGGTCTCCTTGATTGGAAGGGATCAAGGATCAACCCACATACACGTGAATTCTACTAGCACCAAGGAATAACACAAGAAATATCAACTCCCGGATCTATCAAATCACCCTACTTAAAACGTCATTCACAACATGGTCTTACTTAGGGTCAACTAAGTCATAGGAGCAACAATAGAAGAGAATCTACTCACAATCTCCAGTAATAGCCCACTAAACCCAAGAGGGTCCTAATATCCAAGGAAGTCAAGGTCTAGGCTAACACTTAATCATCTTTATCTTACTAGGGTCCACCTTAATACCCTTACTCGGCACCACACAACCTAGGAAGGCAACCTTTTACCACAAAAATTCCCATCTCTCCTACTTAGCACCCAACCTTCTTCCTTGAACTTGTAATACTACCCTCAAATGATTCACATGCACTACCTCATTAGGGAACGAACCATATTATCATCACCAAAACCACCATAAACCTATTAGAGTGGGGACTAAAGATCTTACTCATGAGAATTAGAGGCAGACTAGGTGTACTAGTCAAACCAAATTACACTACCCCAAAATTCAAAATATCAGAAAGGATATTCAAAGCATCATCTACCACCAACAACAATTTTACAAACAGAATAAGTTAGGTTCAACACCTCCATTTCTTACAATATAACAAATTCAACCCTTTAGAACCCAATTGTGCCTTAATACAAAAAATAGATCGACCTTTCTTGCTACCATTCAACAACCTCCTACTCAAAGACGAGCTCATCAGGGAATTGGGAGCTATCTCTATGGGTTCTATAATCCATGAAGACACAACATGCATAAAACTATTCAATTCCTATACGGATATCCATATCTACTACGCTAACTCCAACAAGCCACAAAGCAAGACCTAATGCAATACAAACCCGAATCAACACCTATATACCTTCCAACAACAAGACACCCAACAAAATAATAGACACCAAAGACGCACACAACACCTTGTGCACAGAAGAAGCCCCACTGGCAACCAAAAGAATAGAGAAGAAATAGTGGCACGTGGCATAGCAATACATGCACAAAAAAGGCAAGAAATCTTCAACTTACTGGCAATAACATCGGGCATCTCATCCCCTCCTTGAGCCACTTGATCAACATGACCACCTTGATCTAACGATCGGCCACCCTTACACTTCCTTCAAACATACGGACAATCCTTTAGCTTGTGACCCACTTTACTACACCCACAACAAGCATTGGTACCTCTCAAGCATGGGCCATCATGGCCTCTATCATATTTTGGGCACCTAGCATAAGGCACAACACCACCTCTATCTCTCCCCCTGGAGCTTTGGAACTTACCCACATTACGAGCCCTCTTGGCCTCACTACCTCCCCTCTCACCACGAGAAGTTAGGGAGCACCAAGTTGATGACCGAGGTGAGTTGCCAATTTTATCTCCACTTTGGCCACCTCCTATAGAGCATTGCAAATCTTCAGATTCATCATAGCACCATTCTAAGTAGCTTGAGACATATAATATAATGTAACAGTTATAGGTTAGCAATAAGCCCTAGGGGACCTAACTCTATTTCACGACACGGATCATGAAGAAGTGAAACATTTCCTAAAATGTATCATAGCCTCCTACTCATAGTTGTGGTGCATAACACAACCATGAATAAGGCTTCAATCAACGCGGTGTATTGGACTCCGAGGATCTATCAACCTTGAGCTCTGTTACCACCTTTGTCACGAGCCAAGCCTAGGGCCTAAACATGAACGACGAATGGGGAACCCGGAGTAAGTCAAACAAGCCTCATAATATATCATTACACATACATGGTCGCGAAAGCAATATAAAATAACATAAAAAACATAAACAAGGGAAATTGGGACTAAGAGAGAGAGATTAATACTTAAGCAATATGTAAATGTTTAGAAAACAATGGCAAGGGACTAAGGTAAAAAACTTGCATAACATCATAATCAAGAGACAAAAGAGTCAAGGCTCATATCATAGATACATAGCATATCCAACAATACCTCTACTACATATATAAGAGTAGGAGCCAAGACAAAGCAACTGGGCTCACCCACATAGTTAAGATAGAAAATAAAGAAGAATGTCTTGTTACATAATAAGAAAAACATATACTAAGGTCCCCGAAGTGGAGGACTCACCAACTAGGTCGAATAGCACGAAACGAGCCATGTGTAGGAGGATGATGATCAACTTGGGTACTGGTTTTTACACGGTCATAACATGTATGCATATTGTATACGTTAGTATGCATGAATATACCAAGTATGTAGGATGCAATGCAAACAACAATTAAGCATCATAATCAAAATGCATAATAATAGGCAAAACACATACTATAGCAATATGAGATGTATGATCAATGCATAAGTAAAACATGCTTAAGTACCTCATGCTCATATAGGATATCATATGTGTACAAGAGATCAAGCTAGATTTCTGAATGTACAACCCTTTGGTAGGTTAGTGATGATGTCGCCCCATCACTTATGTGGATGAGTACTAACCCTCATATAGGTTGGTGATAATGCTGCCCCATCTCCTAGGTTGATGAATACTAACCCTCATCTAGGTTGGTGATAATGCTGCCCCATCTCCTAGGTGGATGAGTACTAACCCTCATCTAGGTTAGCGATAATGCAGCCCCATCACCTAGATGGATGAGTACTAGCCCTCATCTAGGTTAATGATTACAAATCCCCATCTGGGTTAGTGATGATTCCACCCTATCACAAGGTGAAGAAGTACAAACCTTTCCCTAGGTTGACGAGTACAAACCCTTATCTAGGTTATTTGGGTTCTTAGTTCCCCCAAATAATGCATTGTCTAATGCAACACTTTATATAGAATTTATCATATACATAATCTCATTTCATCATCATATATTCAATCATATCATATCTCATAATTTTGACCTTCAACTCTTCATATCTCATGATGAATACTAACTCCTTCAACCTTAGCTTGGGATGAGGGTTTGAGACATAAAATTGGGAGTGAAAATATGGCTAATTATTTGAGTGAGTATTGGGGAGTGTTAAGGATGATATGAGGGTGAAATAAGACTACGTATAGGTATTTTCAATTGTGGGAACCCTTAGGCCCAAGAATTATAAGCATTTGACCAAAAAAAATTTAACAAGTACTAAAAACAACAGGGGTACATCGCAGAAGTGTCGGGCTAACCTCACTGGAATTTGCATTTTCTGTCCAAATGAGTTCTACGAAAATAGGCATAAATCATTAATCCAAACTTAGAATGAGGTGAAACCAAATGTGTTGGAAAGATAATTCAAAGGGATATTAGTTGGTATGTTGTGGGACACCCAATTCTTTTTATGCTAAGAGATATGCCCCTTCAAATTTGATCCTCCTGAATTGCATCTTTTACAATTTTTGGATTTTGATATGGTTGCTCTAAAATTCGGGTTATATCTATCCCTCACTCAACTTGACCCCCTGATCAAGAATATGAAGTCAGATTTTCTAAATAACAAATGGATTTTTAGATATATGGAAATTTCAATTTTGGGTACTTCCGAGGCATATTTTTAGGCACTTTTAAGGGTTGTTTCAAAGGCATTAAGATGGACATTGCCAAATTTGTATCCGGTTGACATAGTCACCAACTATTCAAAGTAGAACATCAAAGGTCAGCTGGCCTAACCCAAGACATAGAGATTCCTACGTGGAAGTGGGAAGAGATTAATATGGATATTGTGATCAGGTTGCCCATGACTAGAAGGGTTTTGATTCTATTTGGGTTGTGGTTGATCTGATGAAGAAATCAGCTCACTTTCTTCCAGTTAATACTACATATGGGGCTGAAGATTATACTAGGTTGTACTTCACAACTTGGTGAGGTTGCTTTGTCCATCATATCGGATCGTAGGACACAATTTACTTTATACTTTTGGAGGTCCTTCCAAAGAGGTCTTGGTACCAAAGTAAAGCTTAGTATGACCTTTCACCCTCAAAAGGATACCCAAGCCAAAAGAACTATCCAAACACTTGAGGACATGCTTAGGGCTTGTGTATTGGAGCTCAAAGGTAGTTGGGATGATCATCTTCCATTGATGCATCAGAATGGCTCCTTTTAAGGCTCTCTATGGTAGACGTTGTAGATCCCCAGTTGGGTGGTTTGAGGTTTGAGTGATGGCTTTGTTGGGTCCAGATCTGGTAATGGATGCTATAGAGAAAGTAAGGATGACTACAGATAGGTTAAGACCAGCCCAAAGTCGCCAAAAGTTTTATGTCAACGTGAGAAGGAGGGAGCTTGAGTTTAAGGTTGGTAGTTGGGTCTATTTGAAAGTGTCACCCATGAATGGTAAGTGAATACCTAGATATGTAGGGCCGTATAGGGTGACAAGGAGGATTGTTAAGATGGTCTGTAAGTTGGAATTTCTTAGTGAAATGGAATTGGTTCATCCGATTTTCCATGTGTCTATTTTGAGGAAGTGTATGGGTGATCCTAAAGTCATTGTGCCTCTTGATGTTGTGGGGGTAGTTGAAGACAACTTGTCATATAATTATGTTCTAGTAGATATCTTGGATAGACAAGTGAAGAGGTTGATGAACAAGGATGTTACTTCCGTTAAGGTCCTTTTGAGAAATCAACAAATTGAAAGTGCTACTAGGGAGGCCGAAGCGGATATGCAAAAGGGATACCCCTATATTTTCCCTTTTATTCAAGCCTAAAGTACTAATTCTAAGTTTTCTATGTGATTCCATGTCTCATTTTCCAGTCCCTAAGTCATTTGAATGCATTCATGTTTACATTGACAAAATTCATGGTGATTTTCATACTTATGATGAGATTTTGAAAATGATGTTTTAAGTATGTTATTGCATTCATGTTGGGAATGATTTCTTCATGATTACTACTCTCATATATGTCTCGTTGACATTCATGGATGAATTTTTCTAGGGGAGATATTGAAACGACCCTAAAAAGTGCTCGAAAATGTGCCTCAATAGTGCCCGAGATCATAATTTCTATATATCTCAACATTCGTGTGCGATATCGAAAATCCAACTTCACTTTCTTGTTTAGGGGGTCCAATTGAGTGGGAAATGGGTTACGACTGAGTTTAGAGCAAACGATCGCAATTTCAGTTTCCCAAAAATTGAATTTTAAAGAGGTTTTCATGCTCCTGGCGCGACACACCAAGGGCGGGCCTCAGAACAAAATTTGCCTAGTTTTTCTATCTTGGTCCAGGGCCTTGGGTCCTAGGCCTAAGTTTTCCCATTCATGAAATTTCCTATACTTAGCTTTATTTGACCAATATATCATTCAAGACATTCACAAATACACTCCCTAACACTTAGATAATATTTCATCTCCTAAATTATTCAAGTCTCAAAACTCATCCGGATTTTAAGGTTATCATTCAAGCTTCAAGTCTCCATCTCTAACCTTCATCAACCTATTCTCCAAAGCTAACGTATATGGGTTTCTTTCACGGGTTCCTTTCACCCATGATACCCAAGCTCCCTTTACTTAAACATGCATGATTTAAAGTTGATTTACTCGTGGGTCTTACTTATTATGACTTTTTCTGTACACTATGTTGGGGTTTCATGAATGTATGGTTGTTTTAGCATGTTTTGAGGAACGAATCTAAGATCTATTGTGAGATTTGATGAAGGGTGTTGATATATGTTTCTAGAGGGTATTACTAAGTATCTATTGATGGGTTTACAAGGAATTCTCTAGCATGATTTCATTCTTGAATTGCATGGTTTTACACAAGCACTACACAGCCATCAATTGTTTGATAAAAATGTTCGGTTATGGGTTTCTTGAGGAAATAAAGATCAAATCCTTGTCTTATGAGTTGACTGAATATATGATGATGACAAGAATATATGTATATGATATTTTCTCTATAGTGTTGGGAATTGACCAACCCTCACTCGAGAGTTTGTAGGCTCGGGTAACATTATTGAGGGGTTTGTACCTTGCTCGCCTCGCTCGAGAGGTGGTAGAACTGTGCAACTATGTCAAGCGGTTTGTACCTTGATAACCATGGTAGGGGGTTTTTATTCCATCAATCACATTGGGGGGTTGATACTCCATTAACCATGTTGGGGGGTTTTTACCTCATCAACCTGTTGAGTGGTTCGTACCTTATTCGCCTCTCCAAGGAGGTGTTATGCCTTGGATAAGCACTAAGAATGGTCTCTCCTTAAACATGTATTATGTTCTATATAAACATGATTTTACTTCAAGTATCATCTGTACTTGCCATATTACTATATGCTTATTTATTGCCTATGTTATGACTTTTGTTTATGGTGCTTATCACTTGTTGCATTACATCCTACATACTTAGTACATTCAAACGTACTAACGCATACTCTAGGCCTATATGATGTCAACATGTGGGAACCGGAACCCCACTTGATCATCCTTCTCCACGTGGCTAGTACGACATCTTTCAAGCTCTTTTGTGAATCCTCTATTTCGGGGACGATACTTATGATCTCTTACTAGGTTCTAAGACTATCCTTCTTTTGTACATATGTTGACTATGAGGGTGATCTCAGTAGCTTATCTTGGCCCTACTAAGTATCTAAGTTGTAGAGGGGTTGTCGCACATGTTTGTATTATGCTTTGAGCTTTGGCTCTCTCTTGACTCTTGATGTTTATGATATGAGAATTGTCGCTTAGCCCCGTTGTCCCTATCTATTATCTCTTGTTATATTTTATTGCTTCCGCGACCACTAATGTGTGTATGATATGCTAAGAGGCTTGTGTGGGATTTCTTCGGGTTGCCCATTTGCCGTGTCACGTAAAGGCCATAGGCTTGGGTCATGACATTGGACCTTCAATTCCTCCAAAACACATTAACCAGATATTTTATCAAAAACTTGGCGGGTGTTTCGTGGTATTGTAAAACCATGCAAATCATGAGCATAAACATACTAGAAAGTTCAATGTAAAACCATCAATAGATACTTGGCAAGACCTTCAAGCAATATAAATCCAAAACCTTCGTCAAATCTCACAATAAAAACTAGATTCATAGCTCAAAACATGCTAAAACAACCATAATTTCACGAAACACAAACATAGTGTGCAGTGAAATTAATAATAAGTAAGATCCATGAGTAAATCAACTTTAAATCATGCAATTTTAAGTAAAAGGAAGCTTGGATATCATGGGTGAAAGGAACCTATGAATGAAACCCATATACCTTAGCTTTGGAGAATCCTTGAAGAAGATCAGAGATGGAGACTTGAAGCTTGAATAAGAACCTTAGAATCTGGATAAGTTTTGAGACTTGAAATTTGGAGATGAAATATTATCTAAGGTTTGAGACTTGAAATTTGGAGATGAAATATTATCTAAGTGTTTGAGATATAGTATTTGGGAATGTATTGGATGATATAAGGGTGAAATAAGGCTAAGTATAGGCATTATCATGCATGGGAACACTTAGGCCTAAGACCAAAAAACCTTGGTCTGGACAAGAAAAAATGCACACAAACTGAACTGAGGCGCGCCCTTGGTCTGTTACGCCAGGGGCGCGGAAACCTCACTTGGAATTACATTTTTGCGTTTTTCAAATTTTACTACAATTGTCAGAAATTGTTAGACCCATCTTGCACTCGATTTGACCTCCTGAACAAGAACATAAAGTCATATTTTTGATATCATGCACGGATTTGGAGAAATACGATCTCGGGCACTTTCGAGGGATATTTTCGGGCACTTTTTGGGGTCGTTTCATTATCTCCCCCTTTGGAAACATTCGTCCCTGAATGTCAAAGAAACATATATGAGAAGAGTAATAATGAAGAAATCAGCCCCAACAAGAATGCAACAACATACTTAAATCACTATTTTCAAAATCTCAAAATAAGTATAAAATCACCATGAACTTTATCAATGTAAACATGAATGCATGCAAATCACTTAGGGGATAGAACATGAGACATGAAAACACATAGAAGACTTAGAATTACTACCTTAGGCTTGAGTAGGATATAAAAGATAAGCGTATCACTTTTGCATATCCGCTTCGGCCTCCCAAATAGCACGTTCGACTTGTTGATTCCTCCAAAAGACCTTAAAGGAAGCAACATCCTTGTTCCTCAACCTCTTCACTTGCCTATCAAAGATCTCTACTGGAACCTCTTCATATGAAAAGTTTTCTTAATCTACCCCCACAACATCAAGAGGTACAATAGCATTAGGATCACCTACACACTTCCTCAACATAGACACATGAAAAACCGAATGAACCAATTCCATTTCATTAGGCAAATCCAACTTGTAGGCTACCTTACCAATCTCCTCATCACCCTATAAGGACCTATATACCTAGGGCTTAACTTACCCTACTTACCAAAATGAACCACACCATTCATGGGTTACACTTTTAAATAAACACAATCACTAATCTTAAACTCAAGCTCCCTCCTTCTCACATCGGCATAAGACTTTTCGCGACTTTGGGCTGTTTTCAACCATTCTCTAATTATCCTTACCTTCTCCATAGCATCCATAACAAGATCTGGACCCAAAGAAGCTATCTCTCAAAGTCAGAACCACCCAACCGGTGATCTACAACGTCTACCATAAAGAGCCTCAAAAGGAGGCATTCCGATGCTACAATGATAGCTATTATTATACGCAATCTCAATCAATGGAAAATGATCGTCCCAGCTACCCTTAAGCTCTAATACACAAGTACTAAGCATGTACTCAACTGTTTGGATAATTCTTTCGGCTTTGCCATCCATTTGAGGGTGAAGGGTCATACTAAGCTTTACCTTGGTCCCAATACCTCTTTGGAAGGACCTCCAAAAGTGTGAAATGAATTGTGCACCCCGATCCTATATGATGGACAAAGGAACCCCATGTAACCACACTAAGTCATGAATGTACAACGTAGCATAATCCTTATCCCTATATGTAGTCTTAACGAGTAGAAAGTAGGTCGATTTTGTCTTCCTATCAACCACAACCCAAATGGAATCAAAATCCTTTCTAGTCTTGGACAATCCAACCACAAAAATCCATATAATCTCTTCACACTTCTATGTAAGAATCTCTTTGTCTTGGGTTAGGCCACCCCACCTTTTCGTGTTCGACTTTGAGTTGTTGCCAATTATGGTAATCGGATACAAATTTTGCAATGTACCTCTCATGCCTCCCAACCAATACACCTCTGTCAAATCTATATACATCTTAGTAGACCTCGGGTGAATAGATTAAGAAAAACCATGAGCCTCACCCAGAATCTTTTCCTTCAAGCCATTAGCATAAGGCACACATAACCTGTCTTGGTATCGAAGGGCACCATCTCCCCCTCGGGAGAAAACTTCCACCTTACCATCTTTCACCAAGGCATTCAATACTAACAAGGAGGAATCAAGCTCTTGCTTAGCTTTCACCTTCTCAACCATTGAAGATTTAGCAACATTAACAATAACAACAATACCATCATCACCCTCCTCCAACCTAACTCCCAATCTAGCCAACCGATGAACCTCCCTAGCCACCCCTATGCCACCATCATCAACATGAGTAAGGCTACCCATAGACACACTACTCAAAGCATCCGCCACCATATAAGACTTATTGGGATGTAATGTACACTTATATCATAATCCTTAAGAAGCTCTAACCACCTTTTTTGCCTCAAGTTGAGATCGTTTTAAGTGATGACATATTGGAGGCTCTTCGGTGAACACATCAACATGCACCCCGTACATAATATGCATTAATGTCCCTCAAACATGGACCCCTATGGCCTCTACCATATTTTTGACACACACCATTAGGAACCATACCTCCAAAACCTTGGGCCCTTGTAAAGTCATTGGCAAACCCCCTATTAGAAGCTTGAGAAGACCATTGGCCTTGTTGGAACCAGCCACCCTTTTGACATTGGAACCTACCTTCAAAGTGGGCCCTTTTGGCATCATTACTCCTCCTCTTTCACAACTTTTCCTGCTCCATTTTCTTTGAATAGGTCATCAAATGGGACAAATCCATGTCAATAATCAACATGGTAGACCAGAATTCCTAACTCACCAAATCAGAAATATCCATAAAAAATTTATTCATTCTAGACCTTGGGTCCGCCATTAAGTGGAGAGAATATATAGAGAGTTGATCAAACTTGAGGGAATATTCTCTCACACTCAAATTCCTTTGTCCAAATGCATAAATTCCACTAATTTGGCTTTCCTAAGAAAAAGAGGGAAGAACCGATTAAAAAATCCCGCCTTGAACTCCTCCCATAGCACTATATTGTTGATTCTCTTCTCCTCCTTTCATTGATCAAACCATATTTGTGCCACCCCATTGAGTTGGTAAGCCGCCAACTCGGCCTTCTCCTCCGACCTAACACCACAATAGCCAAAACCTTGTAGATCTCATCAATGAAGTCGTGAGGATCCTCATCCACCTTTGACCCATAGAATTCTGGAGGATTCATCCTCATTTAGAAGAATGAGGGGCTTGTGCCCCTAGATTGGCTTGATTACCCACAATTTGTGCAAGCAAATTGAGAGCATCCAGAGCTCATCATAAGACGGTTGTTTCTCGGGAGTGCGGGCTCTTCTTCCTCTTGTGTTAGGTATGGTCTAGAATAGCAAAGAACAATCATTAGGGAGAGAAAAACGTTATTTCAACTCTATCACACGACTTAGAACATGAAGAAGGGAAATAATTCCTAAAACGCCTCATAGCCTCTTACTCATAGTTGTGGTACAGAACACAACCATGAATAAGACTCTAATCAACATGGAGTGTTGGACTCCGAGGATCTAACAAACTAGTTCTTTCATACCAAGGTTTTCACGATCCAAGCCTAGGGCCTAGACTTGACACGATGCATGGCGAAACCCGAAGGGACCCCAAGAAAGCCTTTTTACATATATTTACACATCCTTGGTCGCGAAACAATAAAATACAATGAGAGATAGTAAATTGGGACAAACGAAGCTAAAAGAAAATTTTCATATCATAAACATCAAGAGTGAAGGGAGAATCAAAGCTCATAGTACTATACATAATATGTCGGACAACACCTCTAAAACTTCGATACTTAGTAGGAGCAAAGACAAGCTACCGAGCTCACCCTCACAGACAATATATACATAAAATAAAGGTAGTCTTAGAATATAGCATGAGATCATAAACATCATCTCCGATATGGCGAAATCACCAAAGAGCTTGAGAGATGTCGTACTAGCCATGTGAAGCAGGATGATCAAGTGGGGCTCTAGTTCCTACATGGTAACATCATGTAGGCCTATAGTATGCATTAGTACATTTGAATACGCTAAGTATGTAGGATGCAATGCAACAAGAGATAAGCATCATAACCAAAATACATAATAGCACGTAATAGATAAGATATTACTAATATGCCATGTATGGTCAATGCTCAGGTAAAACATACATTCATAGAATATCATACAAGGTGTAAAAATAGACCAACATCATAAAACCCATAGTCTACCAAGGTACAAAGCCCTTTGGATTGTTTGTGGATCATCACACTCTACCGCCTTTTGGTGATGGAGAACAAACCCCTCAACCGGGTCACTAAGGTACGAACCCCTTGATTGGTTGGTGGATACTCACACCCTACTACCCTTGGGATTTGAGGTAGTATCCCCTCAACCCCGTTACTAAGGCTCAACCTCTTCATTAGAATCGAGATACAAACCCCTCAACATGGTTATCCAGGCTCCTAACGCCCCAAGAAAAGCATGGTCAAATTCCTACAATATATAGGAAAATATCATATACATATATTCCTTTCATCGTGATAAAGTCATTAACCTCATAGGAGGTGCATTAGACCTTCAATTCCACCAAAACACGTTAACCTGACATTTTATCAAATAGTTGGCGGGTGTGTAGTGCTAGTGTAAAACTGTGCAATTCAAGAGTGTAAATATGCTAGAACAATCAATCTAATACCATCAGTAGATACTTTGTAAAACCCTCAAGAAATATATTTCCAAACGCTTCATCAAATCTCACAACAGAAATGAGGTTCATAGTTGCTAAAACAACCAAAATTTTATGAAACCCCAACATAGTGTGCGGTGAAATTCATAATAAGTAAGATCCATGAGTAAATCAACTTTAAATCATGCAATTTTAAGTAAAAGGATGCTTATGTATCATTCGTAAAAAGAACCCATGAAAGAATCCCGGATACCTTAGCTTGGGAGAATCCTTGAAAAAGATTGGAGATAGAGACTTGAAGCTTGAATGAGAACCTTAGAATCTAAATGAATTTTATGACTTGAAATATGGAGATAAAATATTGTCTAAGTGTTTGAGAGAGTATTTTGGAATATCTAGGATGATATGAGCGTGAAATAATGCTAAGTATAGGTACTTTTATACATAGGAACACTTAGGCACATGAACCAAAACCCTTAGAATCTTAAGAAAAACTGCACACAAAATGAACTGAAGCATGTCCTTAGCGCGTCACGCCAGGGGCGCAGAAACCTCACTAGAAATCACATTTTTGTGATTTTTAATTTTTTCTATGGTTGCTCTTAAATCAGTATTACATCCATTTTCCACTCAATTTGACCCCCTGAACAAGGATATAAAGTTGTATTTTTGATATCACGCACGAATTTTGAGATACATGAAAATTACGATTTCAGGCACTTCTGAGGCACATTTTCAGGCATTTTTTGGGGTCGTTTCATGCGGTCTACCAACCAGAAGAGGTGGATCAAATTTGGTTTATACAATGGAAGTTGGATAGGAGAGATAATGATAATACTTTTCCTTGGGAGCAGTTCAAAGCCGCATTCCTCAACCGGTTCTTTCTTATCTCGAGCTAAGGGAAGCTAAAATAATGGAGTTTATGAACCTTAAGCAAGGTTTAATTAGTGTAAGGAAGTATCCCCTCAAGTTCAACCAACTCTCCAAGTATGCACCACAATTGGTTGCCGAGCTGAGATCGAGGATGAACAAATTTGGTTTGGGTGTGTCCGACTTGGTTAATAAGGAGTGTCGTACTGCCATTCTAATAGGTCATATGGATTTGTCCTACCTCATGATCTATGCTGAACAGCTAGAGGTGGATAAGCCTAGAAAGAGAAGGATTGGGGAGTCCAAGAGGACTCATTTTGAAGGTGGATTCCAAAATTCCAAGGGTTACAAGTTTCCTCAAGGCCACAAATTCCAAGGCCAAGGGCCTTCCAATGCTCCTAATAGGAGGTTTGCTAATAACAATCCGAGATTCCAAGGTGGTTGTGGTGGTGTGCCTAACCATATGTGCTAGATGTGGTAAGAACCATAGTGGCCCATGTTTGAAAAAACTCTAATGCTTGTTTGGGTTATGGTGAAGTGGGTCATAAGGTGTCTGATTGTCCTTATGCTCAAAAGAAAGGCAGAAATGGTTTCCCACAAGGCCAAGGTGCAAATGCCAGTCTAAAGCGAAGAGGAGGTAAACAAGTGGGTGCTCTAACGCAAAGTAGATTCTATGTCATTTAAAGGAGAAAAGGGTTGGATAAGGTGCCCGATGTCGTCACTGGTATGTTAAAGGTTTTTGATTTTGATGTGTAAGCTTTTATAGACCCGGGTTTCACTCTTTCTTTTATTACTCCTTTTGTTGCCAAAAAGTATCATGTTAGTCCCGAATTGTTGTGTGAACCTTATGAAGTGTCAACCCCTGTTAGTGAGTCCGTTGTTGCTAGAAGTATCTATAGAAATTGCCCCATGTTCATATTGCATAAAATCTTGCCTTATGATTTTGTTGAGTTAGATATGGTCGATTTTGATGTCATTCTTGGTATAAATTGGTTGCATACATATTATGCTTCTATTGATTGTAGAACATGTATGGTTAAATTTCAATTCCCTAATGAGCCCGTCCTTAAGTGGGAAAGTCATGATATGGCGATGAAGGGTAATTCACTTCTTTCCTTAAAGCCCAAAAGTTTATCTTTAAGGGTTGTCTTTATCATCTTTTGAGGGTTAGGGATGTTGAGTCCAAAGTCCTTTCTTTTGAGTCAGTACCAATGGTTAATGAGTTTCTTGATATATTTTTCGATGAGCTTCGCAATGTTTCTCCCGAAATGGAAATAAACTCCGTAATAGAGCTCCATTCCGATACTCAACCAATTTCTATTCCCGCTTACCATATGACCTCGACAGAGTTGAAGAAGTTAAAGGAGCAATTGAGTGATTTGTTGTAAAAGAGTTTCATAAGGCCTAGTAAGTCATCTTGGGGTGCACCAGTGTATTTATGAAGAGAAAAGATGGTTCTATTAGAATGTGCACTGATTACCGACAAATAAATAGAGTCACCATAAAGAACAAGTACGCTCTACCAAGGAATGGTGACCTTTTTGATCAACTTGAAGGAGCTAATCACTTTTCTAAGATTGATTTTAGGTTCGGGTATCACCAAGTTATAGTGAGGGAGTGTGACATTCCTAAGACGACTTTCTAGACTAGGTATGGGGACTTTGAGTTTGTGGTTGTGTCCTTCGGGCTGACTAATACACCATCTATATTTATGGATCTCATGAATAGGGTCTTTAAACCCTACCTTAACTTGTTTGTGGTGGTTTTTTACTGATGATATCTTGATTTATTCCTATGGTGAAGAGGATCATGTAAATCACTTGAGGGTGGTGTTGCAAATCTTGAGGGAGAAGAGATTGTATGCTAAATAAAAAAAATATGAGTTTTGATTGAAAGAGGTTGTTTTTCTAGGGTATATGGTGCCGGATGTTGGCATTAAGGTGGATCCTAAGAGGATGGAGGTGATTAGAAATTGGCCTAGACCTTTGACTCCATTGAACATTAGAAGTTTCTTGTGTTTAGCGGGTTATTACCGGAGGTTTGTAAATGGTTTCTCTTATATTGGTTCTCCTCTGACAAAGTTGACACAAAAGAAGGCAAAATGTGTATGGACTGATGAATGTGAGAAGAGTTCCCAAACTTTGAAAGATAAGCTTGTCTCCACGCCTATCTTATTTCTACATGAAGGGTTGGAAGGATTTATTATATATTGTGATGCCTCAAGAGTTGGTTTGGGGTGTGTTCTGATTAAAAGTTGTATAGTGATAGCATATGCCTCTAGATAACTTAAGGTGAATGAGAAGAATTATCCCACCCATGATCTTGAATTGGCAACCATGGTATTTGTTTTGAAAATTCGGCTTCACGACTTGTATGGGGTTCATGTTTATGTGTTTACCGACCGCAAGAGTCTCCAATATGTATTCACCCCAAAAGACCTTAACTTGAGACAAAGAATGTGGTTAGAGCTCGTTAAAGTTTATGATATGAATGTGCATTATCACCCTGACAAAGATGATGTTGTCGCCGATGATCTAAGTAAGGTGTCTATAGGTACACTAGCTCATGTTGATGATGGTGGAAAAGAGGTAGCTAGAGAGGTTCACCGGTCGACTAGATTGGGGGTTAGGGTGGATGAAGTTAATACTCGTGGTGTAGAGGTTGTTGATGGTTCTAAGTCTTCCGTGAATGAGGAGGAAAAGGCAAAACAAGATCTTGAGCCCACCTTTCTAGAGTTGAAGGCCTTTGTGAGAGATGATCAAGTGGATGTTATCTCCAAAAGGGGGGTTGTGTCCTTAGGTACCAAGGTAGATTTTGTTTGCTAAATGTGGATGATTTGAAAGAATTGATCTTAAAGGAGGCCCTCAATTCACCCTATTCCATTCTCCGCGGTTCTACAAAGATGTTACAGACTTGAGGGAGGTGTATTGGTGGGGTGGTATGAAGAGAGACATTGCCAAGTTCATATTTGGATATCATAATTTCTAACAAGTGAATGCCGAACATCAAAGGCTGGGTGGCCTAGCCCAAGATATAGACATTCCTACTTGGAAGTAGGAATATATCAACATGGATTTTATGGTTGGGTTGCCTAAGATTAGAAAACATTTTGACTCTATTTGGGTTGTTTTGGATAGAATGACAAAGTCGACTCACTTCTTACCATTCAAAAATACTTATGGTGCCAAAGATTATGCTAAGTTGTATATTTACGAGTTGCTTAGGTTGCATGGGTTATCTTTGTCTATCATTTCTGATCGTAGTACTTAATTGACTTCTCACTTTTGGAGGTCCTTCCAAAGAGGTCTAGGTTAAGCTTAGCATGGCTTTTCACCCTCAAATAGATTGTCAAGCTGAGAGGACTATCCAAAATCTTCAGGACATGCTTAGAGCTTGTGTTTTGGAGTTTAAGAGTAGTTGGGAAAAACATCTTTCACTCATTGCGTTTGCTTACAACAATAGCTACCACTAATGCTCAAGCTACGAGTTGTAGGGTGGTGTCATAGCAAGAATCGGAGACCAAAATTCAGAAATCTGCTAAGTGGAGGTCACCCCTACGTGGCCATCATACGAGTCATAAGTTACACTACGACTTATATAAGTGGATTTGTAGCAAGAATTAGAGAGCTAAGATGTTGTACCAAAAATTGAAGACCAAGACTACGAGACCAACAAATAAGTCATAGCTCAAGCAACAACTCGTACCAATGGGTCGTACCAGTTTAGATGCCAAGAACCTGATATGAGACCCCAACAATGACTCGTAGATCATCCTACGAGTCGTACCTACGTAACTTATCCAATGCCAGCTATCTTTTCTATTTAAATTCTAAGGTTACCTTCGTAAAAACTATATATATTTTAAGTTAGGTTTTTAGCACGAGAGTTGGAGAAGGATTCAACATAGACTATTGAGAAATACATTTTTGAAACTCTTCTTTGCTTTTGAGATTAGTTTATTGTTCTCTCTTGAAAAACCCATTTTGGGGATTGCAAACTTTTCCTTGGACTCTTTGTTGATCAATCAAGCTTGTGGGTTTGAAATTTATGGTTCCTATCTCCTTCATTTGTATCGGTAAATCTCTCCACTATGTTTAATGTTTGCATTTTTGTGTATTTTTCCATAGACATGAATAGCTAAGAATCCACAACATGGGGTTGTGGGAACTATGGGTAGTTGACATTGAAATGACCTAGGTTTCTAGCATTTCTATGGTTGGGGTTTTGCATGTATTATCTATTTCCTTTCATGATTTTTGTTGTTTGGTGGTTGCCAACACCGAACCCTGCCTACTATCACGATCTCGACCAAGGTAATGATGAATAGGAAAAGGGAAGTAGATGAAAGAATTTTATTGATGTGTGCTCATCTAGTCAACCAAACCCGACCAAGGGGAGGTTAACTGGGACTATTGGTAATGGTTAGTTGGCACGCCATGATGGCCGACCAAGCACCATTGTGAAATTTGACCTTCACATTCAGAAGAGGGCTGGAAGAACCTAAGTTACCGTCCTGCATGCAAATCACCAATTGTAGCTATGTAGCCTAGGGTAATCAAGTCGACGAACCATGAGGAACACAATTCCCAAGTTGTCCCCAAATTTGAGTATTTCCTTGCATTATAGTTAGTGTTTATTTTATTTTGTTTTTGAATTACAAAGCCCTCCCCCTTATACAGAGATTGTAGTCATAAATACTAGAAATGATTAGTGGTGAAATCTTGTAATCAAGCCCTGTATTCCCTGTGTATTCGATCCAAACCTTTGTTAGGTTAATTGCTAACAACGATCGCGTTCTTATTGGAGTGTGAACATCATAAGAAATTATGGCGCCGTTGCCGGGGAATACAACTAGGTTTTGATTTGATTTCACTATTAGATAATTCTAGTGTTGATTTCTAGAGTCTCTTGTATTTTACTTTTTCTGTTTGTTTTTTTTTTTGTTGATTTTAGGTGCAGGATTGGCTAGCACTATGACAGAGGAAATGTACTATGTCACAAATGACTTGTTGGAAACTTTGCAGAGGCGCACCCTATCCCCGAATCTATCTATAGAATTTCACTCAAACATTAAAGGGGGTCCTTGGGATAAGACATCCTGCTCGGGAGGCCATAGCTCTTCAGGTTTTCTCCATGACTCTCTGGAGTTAAGCTACAGAATAGTGGTCAATTCTCCAACCCATAGTTTTCTCTAAATCGGGGGAAGTACAAGAATCTTCCTTATGAACTTCTATAGAGAGTCCAATAGGCAGAAGCTACAAACAACATCTGTAATTTCAAAAGATTTCCAAGAGAACGTTTGGTAGCAGTCCTGGAAAGATATAAGTAGTGTTTGGAAACGAATCAGAACCATGGTCTAACTGATGATGAGTTGGCAGCTAACTTCTATGGAGCATTACCCTCTAAACAACAAGGGCAGGCTAATGCATTGTTTGGAGAAGTCTGTTGGAGTTCGTAAGATGACCATTTAATGAGATCACTGAGAGCATAGACAAGATATCTACAGTTGCCCAAGTCTACCAACCCCTTCAAGAGCAACTCGGACCATCTGCTAGTTCATCTACAGGAGTCTCAAATAAACCCAAAGTGAAGATGCTGCACATTGGATGAGGGTGCCACACCAGCCTTGTATCACTGATCAATTGAACCAGATTGGGCATATGCTTGAGAAAGTTCTGATCTAGGTGAATGAACCAGAGGATATTATCTAGGAGATAAAGTTTGAGTCCTCAAATGTAATTACAAAGTGGAACAACAAACTATATTAATGCAAAGCCTTGGTGATAGGTTGGAGCAGCTCACTAAGCAAGTAGATGCAGTGCAAGACAAACAAAGGAAGAATAGATGGAGTATTGATGGAACTTATGGAGAATTCTGATTATCCATGATGACAAAGTCGAGCCATGACGTTAAATAAGGCGCTTCTTGGGAGGCAACCCAAGTATTTCTTATGTGTTGTTTTTTTTTTGAGACTTTTTATTATATTGTAATTGTTGGTAGGTAATTTAATATTGCGCTATGATTGTTGAGACTTTGAACCAGATGTAGAAATTGGCATTTTGGTGTGTTTTGGGTAATAGGTTGCAGGGATAAACCAAGAATGGAAGAATGGAAAAAATTCTGTTTGGGTGCAGCTTTTACGAGCAGGCCTACGGGTCGTAGTGAATATCATGACTCATAGTCATGCCTCGTGAGAGAAAGTATGCCCCAGAAGCTGGCACACACACTATTATCTAAACTTATGATTCGTAGGGTCCCCTATGACTCGTAAGTAGGCTTCGTAGTGTGCAGGTACGAATTAAAAGTTTTTCTAAGTCTTAGGTCTGCTACGAGATCGAGACCTACGAGTCGTATGATTTCATATGACTCGTAGTAGGGGTCTTGTAAGAGAGATCTATAGAATTTCTAAGAGCAAATGATTTTGAATATTAACAGACTGACCTTGGCTCTTAATGCCCCTTCATGAAGCATTCCTTTTTAGTGTATAATTACCTTTGTTATTCCCTTTCACTATTTAATTCATCTTTACATCTTTCACCCATGAAAATTTCGCAGCAAGTAAATTGTTCACCAAGAACTCTTATAGTTTTTCTTCTTCTTATCATACATTCACACATTCATCTAGTAAGTTCTCATTGTCAAATTCGATTTATCTCCGAAATAGTCTTGTCTTATGGATGTTTGAATGAATGTCTGATGATGGTCATACCTTGAATCTTATTTTTGTTAAGTGATTATGATACTTGACAGCATTGTCATGTGCCTCGCAGTGTACTCTGTGGGCCATTCTCGTGCGGAAATTATGTGGGATGGAAATTGTTTGGGTGGGGATGTTAAATTATCCTATGAAAATTTAATCATGTATATTTCCTGTTATGTGTGTTAAGATTGTTACTATTAGAAATATTTTCCCCAGTTGGAGAAAATTCATGCTTTATTTTGAGAAGATTAATAGTGGAGAATGTTTAGAGACAGTGTCTCCTAAAGGATGAAGAGCTGCAGCCCCATCCCTAGGGAACCAACTAAGAGATGAGTCCTTCGAGAATGAGCAGTCAATTAAAGAGATGAATGTGCACCTTGAACTTGAGGCTAATGTACTCATAACACTATCACAATCAACCAGAATACCGAGGGAAGTGGATAGCTCCTCCCAATCTAATGAGGAGGATAAAGAAGATGGTTCAGCTGATGATGACTCCATTTCTAACTATGGTTCTCTTGAAGTTTCTCAGTCTCACCCAGATCATTATGTTCTTGCTTTCTCAGTAACTTTCCAACCCTATTTTGAAAATAGAAGTTGGATACCCAGATCAGAGGAGCTGTTGTATATGCCATTAGTATAACTGTTATGTATTTCTCTTTGTCTGCATAGATTGAGTCATTGCTTGAGGAAAGCAACAATCCTAAGTTGAGGGTGTTGATGTGTTGTCAAAATACAATATATTTGGTGCCTTAATGAAGGGATTTTGTGAGTTCTTAAAGCTATTTTTTAGTGTTTTGATGTGTTTTTGTATTAATCTTGCAGAAAAGTTAGGTTGGCATGATTTTGGAGAAAAGTTGCAGAATTTGCTGAAGCATAGGCCTTACGATACCACCTACGAGTCATGGCTAAAGCTATGAGTCATAGGGTGGTTTTGTATCAAGAATCAGAAAAAAAAAATCAGAAATCTGCTAAGTGGAGGTCACCCCTACGAGGCCATCATGTAAGTGGATTCGTAGTAAGAATCAGAGAGCCAAGATGTTGGACCAAAACTGAACACCAACACTACAAGACCAACATACAAGTCGTAGCTGAAGTAATGACTCATACCTATGAGTCGTACCTATTTAGTCCAAGATGCCAAGAACCTATTACGACACCCCGACTGCAACTCGTAGATCCTCCTACGAGTCATACCTGCGTAACTTATCAGATGCCAGCTGTCTTTTCTATGTAAATTCTAGGGTTACCTTTGTAAATACTATATATAGTTCAAGTTAGGTTTTTAGCAAGAGAGTGGGAAAAGGATTCATCATAGACTATTGAGAAATACATTTTTGAAACTTTTCTTAGTTTTTTAGATTAGTTTACTGTTCTCTCATGGAAAAACCATTTTGGGATTGTAAACTTTGCCTTGTACTCCTTGTTGATCAATCAGGATTGTGGGTTTGCAATTTTCGGTTCCTCTTTCCTTCATTTGTGTTGGTAAAGCTCTCAACTATGTTTATTGTTTGCATTCTTATGTGTTTTTCCATAGCCATGAGTAGCTAAGCACCCACAACTTGGGGTTGTGGAACCATCCGTAGTTGACATTGAAATGACCTAGGTTTCCAGCATTTCTATGATTGGGGTTTTGCACGTATTATCTATTTCCCTTCATGGTTATTATTGTTTAGTGGTGGCCAACACCGATTCCTGCCTACTATCACGATCCCGACCAAGGTAGTGACGAATAGGTAAAAGGGAAGTGGATGAAAGAATTTTGTTGATGTGTTCTTGTCTAATCAACCAAACCTGACCAGGGGGAGGTTGATTAGGACTATTGGTAACGGTTACTTGGCACGCCATGGTGGCCGATCAAGCGCCATGGTGAAATTCGACCATCACCTTCACAAGAGGGATGGAAGAACCTAAGTTACCGTGCTCTATGAAAATTACCAACTGTAGCTATGTTGTTTAGGGAAATCAAGTCGTCGAACCATGGGGAACACAATTCCCAAGTTGTCCCCAAAATTGAGTATTTCCTTGCATTATAGTTAGTGTTTATTTTATTTTGTTTTTGAATCATAACCCCCCTCCCCCTCTTATTTAGAGATTGTAGTCATAAATGCTTGAAATGATTAGTGGTGAAATCTTGTAATTAAGCCCTTTTTTCCCTGTGGATTCGATCCTAACCTTGGTTAGGTCAATTGCTGACAACGATCGCTTTCTTATTGGAGCGAGAACAACATTAACTTGCCTATGGGGATGAATATGGTTTATCTGGTCATCCATGTGTCCGTGTTAGAAAGTGTGCACCCAAGTTCTATAATACCGTTGGAGGTTGTGGGTGTTGTAGTCAAGTGAAGAGGTTGAGAAAGAAAGATGTAGCTTCCGTCAAGGTCATTTGGAGGAAGTAACAAGTTGAAAGTGCCACTTGGGAAGCTGAGGTGGACATGAGAAAGCGATATCCATATCTCTTCCTCTCTAATCAAGTCAAAGGTACTAATATAAGTCCTCCAATATGTTTTCAAGTCTTAAGTTTCAGCCCTTATGTCATTTTGCATGCATTCATGTTCATGGTAACAAGTTTATGGTCATTTTTGACACTCATGTTGAGACTTATTGAAAATGATATTTAAATACATTTGTTGCATTCATGTCAGGATGAAATCATCATGATTACTTCTCTTATGCACGTTTCTTTGACATTCGAGGATGAATGTTCCCAAGAGGGAGATATTGAAACGCCCCAAAACGTGCTTCGAAAATGACCACAATAATAATCTCAATATATCTCAAAATGCTTGAGTGATATCGAAAATCCGACTTTTTATTCTTGATTAGGGGGCAAAATTGAGTACGGAATAGGTATAACCCGGATTATGGAAGACCCACAGTGAACAATGATTTTGCAATTTTTTTCATAAACAGTAGTTGCGCGGGATGGATCCACGATAAGGACCCATCACAGGGAAGTATTAGTTCTTCCTTATTTTCCATGTTTCGTCCAAGGTCATTGGGGTCATAGCCCCATGCCCACTTAAGCATTAAATCATCGATACTTAGCCATTTTTCAACTCTATGTCACTCAAAACCCTCTCAAAAGCCTTTCCAAGACTTAACAAAATATCTCATTCAAATTTCAAGGATTTCAAGCCTAATTTTGGGACTCAAGGATTCTCTTAAAGCTCCAACTTCTCTTCAAGCTCCTCTCAAAAAAAGTTAAGTTTGAGGTATGTGGGTTTCATCCATTGGGTCCTTTCACCCATGGAGCCCAAACTTCCTTTTTAAGAAATTTGCATGCTTTCGAGTTATATCCTCTATGTGGATCTCCTATTATGGATTTTGATTAGAATTATGTTGGGGTTTTATGAAATGTTGATTGATTATGCATGTCTATCTATTTCAAGTTTATATTATGAATTGGTTTTGTCGTTTGAGACTATGCATGCTTTGAGCTATGAAACTATGATCCATTATAAGATTTGATGATGAATTTCAAGATATCCTACATTGGGGTTTTACTGTGTTTTGGTGGGTTGATTTACATTGAGTTTTCTCATATTATTTCACCCTTCAATTGCATGATTTTGAATTAGCACTATGAACCCACCAAGTGTTCGATAAAATGTCTTGACAAGGATTCTCAAGTTATTGATGATCTATTTCATGTTTTATAAGTCCACTGACCTTATGATGATTAAAGGCTTACATGTATGCATTGAATTCATGAAAAACATCTATGATGTTGCAAGTAGATCACAACTTGTTGGGTGGTGACATTCCCAATCACCAAGTTGAGGGGTGGATATCTAAATCACCTTGGTGGTGGGGTGACATGCCCAATCACTATGTTCAGGGGTAGATACCTCGATCACCTTGTTGGGGGTGACATGCCCAATCACCATGTGGAGGGGTGGATACCTCAATCATCTTGTTGGGGAGTGACATGCCCAATCGCCAGGTTGAGTGTCACGACCCAAAAAAGGCCCTAGACGTGACACAGTGAATGGGGAACCCGAAGGAACCCCAAACAAGCCTCTTACCATATCGTACACACATCCTTGGTCGCGGAAGAAAAATAGAACAACATAAGAAACATAAACAAGGGAAATTGGGACTAAAAGAAAGAGTTAAACACTTGAATAACATAAGTGAGTCAAAGCTCAAGCATACTACATAACTTATCCAAAACAACTGTAATGTAGAACTTAGTGGGGGACAAGACAAGAAACCGCGCTCACCCTCATAGTCGAAGTATATCATAAAGGAAGAGAGTCTTTAATACATAGCGTAAGAACATACACATTGTCCTCAGAATAGAGGACTCACCAACTAGCTTGAATAGGAACCACTACCTACGTGGAGGAGGAGGATGACAAAATGGAGCTCTGGTTCCTACATTGTAACATCATATAGGCATAAAGTATGCATTAGTACACTTCAATGTAATAATTATGTAGGACGCAATGTACCAAGAGATGAGCACCATAAGCAAAATGCATAACATAGGCAATGAGTAAGCATATAGAAATATTGCATGTATGAATGATGCTCGAAGTAAAATTATGCTTATATTGAACATAATACATGTGTAAGGAGAGACCATTAATAGTGAATATCCAAGGCCTACCACCCCCTTGCATAGGCGGGTATGAACCGCTCAATTGGTTAGTCAGGTACAACCACCCAAACATGGTAGACGAGGAACAAATCCCCCAACATGGTTGATAAGGTACAAACCCCTCAACAAGGTTATCAAGATACAAACCCCTCGACATAGTTGCACGGGCCTACCACCCCCGGACAAGATGATCGAGGTACAAACCATCAATAAGGTTACCCGGGCCTACACCCTCCCAAGTGAGGCTTGGTTAATTCCCAACAGTATTGATATAATATTATATATATACATTCCTTTCATCATCATATAGTCGTCAACTCATAAGACATGCATTGGACTTCAATTCCTCAAGAAAATCATTGCCGAACATTCTATCAAACACTTTGCAGGTGTGTAGTGCTAGTGTAAAACAATGCAATTCAAGAGTGTAATCATTCTATAAAATTCAATATAAAACTATCAATAGATACTTGGTAACATCCTCAATCAATATACATCAAAACGCTTCATCAAATCTCACATTAGATCTTAGATTCATAACTCAAAATATGCTAAAACAACCATAATTACTTAAAACCCAACATAGTGTGCAGTAAAATTCATAATAAGTAAGACCCATGAGTAAATTAACCTTAAATCATGCAATTTTAAGTAAGAGAAAGTTTGGGTATCATGGGTGAAAGGAACCAATTAAATAAACCCACAAAACTTGACTTTGGACAATACTTGAAGAAGATTGGACATGGATACTTGAAGCTTGAATGAGAACCTTGAGATCCAGATGAGTTATGGGACTTTAAATTTGGAGATGAAATATTGTCCAAATGTTTGAGAGAGTATATGAGAATGTGTTGAATGATATGAGGGTGAAATAAGGCTAAGTATAGGAATTTTTATGCATGGGAAGGTTTAGGACCAAGACACAAAAGCCCTGGACCGAACAAGAAAAACAACGCACAAAATACACTGTAGCGCGCCCTTGGCATGTTGCGCTAGGGCTGCGGATGCACAATGGAAATCGCACGATTTCCAAATAATGCTATGGTTTCTTTTATATTGGGGTAAGACCGATTAGCCACTCAATTTGACCCTTTGAAAAAGAATATGAAGTCTGATTTTTGACATCGCGACGGATTTTGAGATATATGGAAATGACAATTCAAGGCACTTCCGAGGCACATTTTTGGGCACTTTTTAGGGTCGTTACAATTTCTGCCCCTTGGGATCATTCGTCCCTGAATATCAAAGAAATGTATATGACAAGAGTAATCATTAAAAAATCATTCCCAAAAAGAATGCCACAACACACTTAAAATATCATTTTCAAAGTCTCATCATAAGTGCAAAATCACCATTAACTTTGTTAATGTAAACATGAATGCATGCAAATGACTTAGGGGCTGGAACATGAGACATGAAATTACATAGAAGTCTTAGAATTAGAACCTTTGTCTTGAGTAAGATGGGAGAGATAAGGATATCATTTCTGCATATCCATTTCGGCCTCCCAATAGCACTTTCAACTTGTTGATTCCTCCGAAAAACCTTAACGAAAGCAACATCCTTGTTCCTTATCCTCTTCACTTGCATACCCAAGATCTCTACTGGAAACTTTTCATATGAAAAGTTTCCTTCAATTCTCCCCACAACATTAAGAGACACAATAGCATTAGGATCATCCAAACATTTCCTCAACATAGACAAATGAAAGAGCAGATGAACCAATTCAATTTCAGTTGGCAAATCCAACTCATAAGCCGCCTTACCAATCTTCCTCATCACCCTATAAGGACCAAAATATCTAGGTCTTAACATACCCATCATATGAAAATGAACCACATCCTTTATGGGTGACGCGTTTAAATAGACCCAATCACCAACCTTAAACTCAAGGTCCCTCCTTCTCATATCGGCATAAGACTTTTGGCGATTTTGGGCTATTTTCAACCTTTCTCTAATCATCCTTACCTTCTCTATAGCATCCATAAGCAGATCTGAACCCAACAAATCCATCTCTCTAACCTCAAACTACCCAACTAGCGACTACAACGTCTACCATAGAGAACCTCAAAAGGAGGCATACCAATGCTTGAATGATAGCTATTGTTATATACAAACTCAATCAATGGAATATGATCATCTATCTACCCTTAAGCTTTAATACACAAGCCCTAAGCATGTCCTCAAGTGTTTGGATAGTTCTTTCGGCTTGGATATCCGTTTGAGGGTGAAAGGTTGTACTAAGATTTACCTTGGTTCCAAAACCTTTTTGGAAGGACCTTCAAAAGTGTGGAGTGAATTGTGTACAACTATCTAATATGATAGACTAAGGAACCCCATGACCCCTCACTAAGTCATGAATGTGCAACCTAGCATAATCTTCAGCCCTATATGTAGTCTTAATCGATGGAAAGTGAGCCGATTTCGTCATCCTATTGACCAAAAGCCATATTGAATCAAAACCCTATCTAGTCTTGGACATCCAAACCATAAAATATATATTAATATCTTCCCATTTCCAAGTAGGAATCTCTATGTCTTGGGTTAGGCCACCCGGTTACAAATTTTGCAATACCCATCTTCATGCCTCCCCACCAATACACCTCTCCCAAATCTCTATATATCTTAGTAGAACCGGGGTGAATAGAATAGGAAGAACCATGACCCTCATCAAGAATCTTTTGTCTCAAGCATTAACATAAGGCACACATAACTACCTCGGCATCTAAGGCTACCATCTCCTTCTTTGGAGAAAACCTGCACCTCCCCATATTTTTCCTATGCCTTTAATTCTAACAAAGTAGGGTCAAGATCGTACTTAGCTTTCACCTCCTCACCCAAAGAAGATTTAGAGCTATCAAGAAAAACAACACCACTATTATCAACCTCTTCCAACCTAACTCCCAATCTAGCCAATTGATGGACCTCCCTAGCCACCCTTTTGCCACCATCATCAACATGAGCTAGGCTACCTATATACACCTTACTTAAAGCATCCACCACCACATTACCTTACTGGGACGATAATGCTCACTCATATCATAGTCCTTAAGAAGTTATGACCACTTCCTTTGTCTCAGGTTGAGTTCTTTTTTAGTAAAGACATATTGGATACTCTTATGATCAGTGAACACATCAACATGCACCCCATAGAAATAGTGACACCAAATTTTTAATGCAAATACAATGGCGCCTAACTCAATATCATGGGTAAGATAATTCTTTTAATCTAGTTTGAGTTGTCTAGAAACATAGGCTATCACTTTACTGTTTTACATCAGCACACAACCCAAACAAACCCAGAAAGCATCACAATACACAACAAATCCTTCTAGCCCTTCCGGTAGTGACAATATAGGAGTGGACACAAGTTTATCTTTCAATGTTTGGAAACACTTTTCATACTCATCGGTCCACACAAATTTGGCTTTTTTTTGCTCAACTTGGTCATAGGGAAAGCAATAGAAGAGAACCCATTCACAAATCTCTGATAGTAACCCGCTAAACCGAAGAAAGTCCTAATATCCGACAGGTTCTATGGTCTACACAAATTTATAATCACATCTGTCTTTTTAACATCCCCCTTAATACCATCCCCCGACACCACAATATCTTGGAAGGTGACCTCTTTTAACCCAAATTCACATTTTTCATACTTAGCGTAAGACTTCTCTTCCCTCAATCTTTGCAACAGTATAGTCATATGGCCCACACGCACCTCCCCACTATGGGAATAGATTCAAATATCATCAATGAAGACCACAACAAATGAATAAACGTAGGGTTTGAAGACCCTATTCATAATATCAATGAAGATGGATGTGCATTGGTAAACACAAATGATATCACAACAAACTCATAATGCCCATACCTTGTCCGAAAGGTCGTCTTAGGAATATCACACTCCGTCAGCTTCACTTGATGGTACCCCGACCAAAGATCAATCGTAAAGAAGTGGCTAGTCCCTTGCAATTGGTCAAACAAATCATAAATCGTTGGAAGATGATATCTATTCTTGATGGTGACCCTATTAAGTTGCCGGTAATCAATAAACATTCTAAGAGACCTATATCCTTCTTTTTCACAAACAACACTGGTGCACCCAAAGGTGATTGTCTAGGCCTAATCAAACCCTTCTCCTAAAAATCCCTCAATTGTTCCTTCAACTCCATTAACTCCCCAGCGCCATACGGTAAGGGGGAATAGAAATGGGTTAAGTATCGGGGAGGAGATCTATACAAAAATCTATTTCCCTTTTGGGAGGAACGCCGGGAAGATCATTTGGAAAGACATGAAGGAACTCATTTACCACCAGAAGTGACTCTATGCGAAGGACTTTGGACTTCACATCCCTAACCCTCACAAGCTGATAAAGACACCCCTTAGAGATCAACTTACAAGCTTTAATGCAAGAGATGAACCTATCTTTGACCACCGCATCATGACTCTCCCACTAAAGAACGGGTTCATATAGGAATTGAAATTTTACCCTATGGATTCTATAATGAATAGAGCCTTAGTATGCATGCAACCAATCCAGGCAAAGAATGACATCAAAATCATCCATGTCCAACTCAACAAGATCACAGAGCAATATTTTATGCAAGAGACAAATGGGACAATTTCAATAAATCTTTCTAGCAACAATAGATACACCAATAGGAGTAGACACCTCATAGACTCACACACCAATTCGAGCTCAACATGAAACTATTTTGCAGCAAAAGGGGTAATAAAAGAAAGAGTGGAACCCGGATAAATCAATGCATACATATCTAAATCAAAGACTTTTAGCAGACTGGTAACAACATTGGCCATCTCATCAACTCCTTGCCTCTCATGTAAAGTGTAAAACTGATTATGCCTCGGGCCACCATTGTGTCGGTCACCTCTCCCTAAAAGGAACTACATTAGCACCTTGTGGACGAACCTCCTTACCCTTGTTGTGATTTCGAGGACAATCCATCACCTTATGCCCAACTTCACCATAACCATAAAACATATTAGTATCCCTCCAACACTGGCCACTATGACCCCTACCACAATTTGGACCCCACCATGAGGAATGACCCCCCTAAGACCTTGGGCCCTTGGTAAGACATTGGCAACCCCCTTATTAAATATAGGACAAGACCCTTGGCCTTGATGTAACCGGCCAAATTTTCGACTATGGAACTTTCCCTCATAACAGGCCCTCTTGGCCTCATGACTCCTCCTCTTCCTCAACTTCTCCTCCTCCATTTATTCGGCATAGGTCATCAACCGGGACAACTCCATGTCACTAATCAACATAGCAGACAAACATTCCTCACATACTAAATCGGAAATACCCATCACAAACTTGTTCATTCTAGACCTTGGGTCGACAATCAAGTGAGGACATATTCAGAGAACTGAGTGAACTTGAGCGCATACTCCCTCAAACTCATAGACCCTTCTCTCAAATTCATAAACTCCACCAATTTGGCATCCCTAAGCTCAAGAGGGAAGAACTAACTAAGAAAACTGCCTTAAACTCCTCCTAAAGTACCATATTGTTGATTTCCTTCTCCTCCTTCCATTGGTTAAACCGTATATATGCCATCCCCTTGAGTTAGTTAACTGCCAACTCCGCCTTCTCTTCCTATCTATCATCGATGATATCCAAAACTTTGTAGATCATCAATGAACTCTTGAGTGTCCTCATCCACCTTTGACCCATGGAATTTTGGGGATTCATCCTTATGAACTCTCTCACCCTTGATATCGGTGTAGGAGCATGAGAGGATTGGGTCCCTTGATTGGCTTGATTAGCCACAACTTGTGCATGCAAAGTGAGAGCATCTCAGAGCTCACCATGACCCAGTTGTTTCTCGGGAGTGCGGGAACTTCTTCCTCTTATGTTACGCATGATCTAGCATAGCTAAGAACAATTGTTAGGGTGAAAAACCTTACCTTAACTCCGATAGCACGACATAGAGTAAGAAAATGAGAAACATTTCCTAAAATGTCTCATAGCCTCTTACTCATAGTTGTGGTGCATAACACAAACACGAATAAGACTCTAATCGATGTGGTATGTTGGATGCTGAGGACCTAACCTAGTTCTCTGATACAAAGTTTTTCATGGTCCAAAATAGGTCCTAACGTGACGCGATGAATGGAGAACCCGAAGAAACGCCAAACAAGCCTCTTAGCATATCATACACACATCCTTGATCGCGAAAGCAAAATACAATAACATAAGAAACATAAACAAGGGAAGTTGAAGAATAAGGTAAAGAGTTAAACACTCGAATAATATAACTGAGTCAAAGCTCAAGCATAATACATAACTTGTCCAACAACACATCTAACGTAGAACTTATTTGGGCCCAAGATAAGCAATTGGGCTCACCCTCATAGTCACAGCATAACATAAAAAAGAGAATCTTTAATACATAGCATAAGAACATTGACATTGTCATCAGAATGGAGGACTCACCAACTAGCTTGAATAGAAACCACTAACCACGTGGAGGAGGAGGATGACCAAATGGAACTCTGGTTCCTACATGGTAAAATCATGTAGGCATAAAGTATGCGTTAGTACATTTGAATCTACTAAGTATGTAGGATGCAATACAACAAGAAAATGCCCAAAAGGTGCCTCGAAATACCTAGAAATTTAAATTCAATATATCTCAAAATTCTTGTGCTATATCGAAAATCTGACTTTGTATTCTTGTTCAAGGTGTCAAACTTATGGGCATAAGGGTCTAACCCCGATTTAAGACCAAAAGAATGCAAATTATGATTTTTCAAGTGGCAAATTACAGTGAGCTATCCGAACACCTAGCGAGACGCGCCAAGGGCACACAGATGAAGAGTTGTCTCCGCGTCCTCTCCGCAACACAAAGAGATGTACTTCTCTATCCAGGTGTTTTCTGTGCGGTCCAAGGCTTTTAAGTCTTGGGCCTAAAAGTCCCTAAAGATGTGTTTTTACCTATACTTGGCCTTATTTCACCCTCATATCATCCTCAACATTTTTCGATACTCACTCCAACACTTAGCCATATTTTCACTCCCAAATTCAAGTCTCAAACCCTCATCCCATGTTAAGGTTTTCCTTCAAGGTTGTTCTCCAGGGTAAGTTATATGGGTTACTTTAATTGGTTCCTTTCACCCGTGATACCCTAGTCTCCTTTTACTCAAATTGCTTGATTTAAAGTAGATTTACAAATGAGTCTTGCTGATTATGAAATTCACTAAACACTATGTTAAAGCTATGTCAAATTGTGACTGTTTTGCTATGTTTTGAGCTATAAATCTTTGACCTATTGAAAGAATTGAAGAGGGGTTTTGAGGTATGATGCTTGAGGGTGTTGTAAGGTGATGATTGATGGTTTTACAATAGATTTTCTTGCATTATTTCACTATGGTTCATGGTTTTATACTAACATTACACACTCTCTAAGTGTTTGATAAAATGTCCGGATATGGTTCCTTGAGGAGTTGAAGGACCAAAGAATGAGATATGATATGATTGATTATATGATAATGAAATAAGCTTATCTATAGGATAAACTCTATATAAAGTATTGCATTAGACTATACTCCATTCGGGGAGGCAAGATCCCAGGTAACCAAGTGGGGTTTTGTACTCATCAACCGTGTGAGGGATTTGTACTTCACCACCGTGGTGATAAGGTGTGATTATCATCAACCATGTTAGGGATTTGTGCAATACTACTAAGATGATGGGGTGAAACCATCATCAACTATCAAAGGGTTTGTACCTTGAAAATTTAGCTTGGTCTCTTCTACATATTCGATATCCTATAAGAGCATGAGTTACTTAAGCATGTTTTACTTATGCATTGGTCATACATGCCATATTTTTATATTATGCCTATTGCTAAATGTTATGCATTTTGATAATGATGCCTATCTCTTGGTGCATTGCACCCTATATACTTAGTACATTCAAAGATGCTAATGCATACTCTTGCCTACATGATATCACTACGTAGGAATTGGAGCACAAGTTGATCATCATCCTCCTCTACGTGGCTAGTTCGGTGCTACTCAAGCTAGTTGGTGAGTACTCCATTTCAGTGACCTTATCCTATATTGCTCTTATCATGTATCGAGACATTCTTCCTTATGTTCTATTTGACCATAAGGGTGAGCTCGGTTGCTTTGTCTTGGCCCTCGCTCTTATCTATATATTAGAGGTGTTTGTTGGACATGTTATGTATCTATGCTAAGATCTTTGACTGTACTCTTCTTAATGTCTATGATATGAAAGTGCTTTCCCTTAGCCCCGGTTGTCCCACTTTGATATCTCTTGATGCTTGTTTTATTTCTTTCGCGACCAATGATGTGTAATGACAAGTTAAGAGGCTTATTTTGGGTCCTTTCGGGTTTCCTATTTGTCGTGACATGTCTAGGCCCTATGCTTAGGTCGTGATAAACTTTGTATAACAGCACTAGGTTGACATATCATTGGAGTCCAACATACCACATCGATTAGATTCCTATTCATGGTTGTGAAGTGCGCCATGACTATGAATAGGAGGCTATGAGACTTTTAGGAAATATTTCCCTTCTTCATGTTTTATGTCGGGATATAGAGTTGTAGTGAGTTTTCCCCCTAACGATTGTTCTTTGCTTTGCTAGATTATTCCAAACACTAGAGGAAGACGAGCCCAAACTCCTGAGGAGCAACTACCAACGGTGAGCTCCGGGATGCTCTCACAATGCTTGCTCAAGTGGTGGCCAACCAAGTCAATAATAAGGCCAAAGGCCCACATGTTACTACCCCGGGAGCTAGGGTAAAAGACTTCATGAGGATGAATCCCCCGATGTTCTGTGGGTCAAAGGTGGATAAAGATCCACAAGAGTTCCTTGATGAGGTCTACAAAATTTTGAATATCATGGGTGTTGGGCCAAATGAAAATGCGGACTTTGCAGCATACCAACAATCATGAGTTTTTCCCCCAAATGACTGTTCTTTGCTTTGTAAGATTATGCCAAACACTAGAGGAAGACGGGACCAAACTCCTGAGGAGCAACCTAGCAATGGCGAGCTCTGGGATGCTCTCACTATGGTTGCTCAAGTGGTGGCCAACCAAGTCAATCAAAGGGCCCAAGACCCACATGTTACTACCCTGGTAGCTAGGGCAAGAGACTTCATGAGGATGAATCCTCCAGTGTTCTATGGGTTAAAAGTGGATAAAGATCCACAAGAGTTCATTGATGAGGTCTACAAAATTTCAAATATCATGGGTGTTGGGTCGAATGAAAAGGGGGAGTTTGCGGCGTACCAACTCAAAGGGGTAGCCCAAATATCATATGATCACTGGAAAGATGAGAAGGAAATTGGTAATGTGGTACTTTGGGAAGAGTTCAACTTAGCTTTCCATAATATGTTTTTCCCTCTTAAGCTTAGGGAAGCTAAGATGGTAGAGTTCATGAATTTGAAACAAGGTTCTATGAGTGTGAGGGAGTATGCCATCAAGTTTAATCAACTTCAAAGTATTCTCCTCATTTGGTTGCTGATCCTAGATCTAGGATGAATAAGTTCGTGATGGGGGTCTCCAACTTGGTCAGTGAAGAATGCCGGTCCGCTGTGCTAATTAGTGACATGGACTTGTCTCAGTTGATGACCTATGCCAAGCAAATGGATGAGGGGAAATTTAGGAAGTGAAGGGAACATGAGGCCAAGAGGCCCTGATTTGAGGGTAAATTCAAAATGGGTGCTAAATTTCATCAGGGCCAAGGGCCTTCTCATGCTACTAATAGGGGGTTTGCTGATGATTTCACTAGGCCTCAAGGTCTTGGTGGTGTAACACCCCACATCTTACCACTAATACTATACAAATGAAATATGACATGATTTGGTTAAACTAGCGCAAGTTTCCAAAAGTGTTTGAATCTCG
>JAABOM020028544.1:0-17633 GCA_011800125.2 Solanum clarkiae
AGCTCCGAAGCAACCTATAGCTTGGTAACAATAGCTGGATATCCTGTACTCCTATGGGGAGATCTCCTAGCACCTGTACCTGCAGCATGAAATGCAGGTCCCCCATAAGGGATGTCAGTACCGGATAATATACTGAATATGTAAGGTAGGATATAGTGTATATGAAGTAACAACTCAAATGAAACTATGCACTGGTGTAGGATAAGAGATCACCTTTAGTTATACTGTGGGATCATGTACTTTATGTTCTTTATATTACTTTACCTTTAATGTATAATCTGCGCACAACTGTAATACAAATGACCAACTGATCAGTGGTAAACTGTATCGGGATCGTCCCTAGCTAGGTTATTCCTTAACCCCTCAGGCTACCACCTGTGATAGGATTGTCCCTGGCTAGGTGATTCTTCCACCCCTCGGGCTACTACCCATCAATAAATAATATATTTTGTCTTTCAATTACCTTTGAGATGGTTCTTTTGGTGGTCACAATATTAGAGCTGTAGGATTGTATATGTAGCATGTGACATGTAGATAATCATGTAAGACAATGTGACAATGAAAAGAGTATGTTACACAAATAATGAAATGCGTATGAAAAAGAACAGCTTGTGAACTATATTTATTAACAAGAACCCATGTAACTTAGTATCCAAGCATGTATGCAGATTTGAAGGTGACTATGTATGGAAGCATAGGAACATGTCAAAGAGTGGAGACACAAAGAATAGTTGTGTCGGAGTTGGCAAGTGCCTTTATGTGCCAAAGAAGAATCTATATTTCATGCCAAGTAATACTAAATCAAGTAACCTTACATACCTCATTGTATGACCTCGACACTACCTCGAGATAACCTTTCATTCCTCCAAATCTTTATCTACAACATAGTAGGTGATAAAACTAGCATTCGCAGCCAATAGATACACCTTGGCACCTAATCACACAAGAAAACAACACACGGGCAGCAAGCAGGTGTTTATAAACCCGAGCGTACTCTTTCAACCTTTCCGCCCCTAATCGTATTTTCTAATACACATTCGCATGTACACATTGTATCCAGTCTTTTTTTAGTGCCATAACACTCTTACAATAGCCCACAAAGCACAACACATAATAATTCTATACAATGTACAAATGGACAATATAACTTTACCTCTCTTCGCTATATTTTGACGTCGACAATTCCAAACCTGTTCCAACTCTAACCAAACTTTTCTCAACACATCTATATATAAAGATAGCCTTGATAAAGTCAGTCATAAATTAGTCATTAAGGATTTGAGGCAATAGCCTTCCTTCCAACAGCGCATAAGTTCATACTAGAAACACAATTGCGATATGATATAAGGACTCACTTTTGTGGACTGTAAAAGTTGTGAAGTAGGCCTGGTTTCATTACTATAAAGTTAACCTTTGTTAATTAAATAATATTACTTCATAATATATCCAACGAAGAAGAGAAAATCCTCTTAATTAACGAGAAAAGTTTATAACAATCCTTAGGACACATGCTGTCCAAATTTCCAACACCAACACACTAGCATGTAGTTCTTGTTTTTCATGAATAAACCATATTATATACACAACTATAATTACTTACCTTTTAATTCAAGATTTAGGGTTTCCTTAAGAGCCTTAGCGGATTGCATTTGCTTCTTGGTAAAGTGAAATAGAGAGAAGACAAAAGTATTTAGGAAAGCTGAAAAATTGTTTCAAGTAGAATGAATTAAGGGGCTGCTTTTGAGCTGTTTACATAGAGTCTTTTGGCCTACCTTCTCCGTAACCTTTGACAACATAGTAGTATATATTAAGAGGCTAGTGATGCAACAGCTTGGCCCTCACAATTGGGCGTAATTGGGTTCCAAAGTTGATGGGCTTGGGATGCACATTTTCCAACTTTCTCTTCACTTAGTTTGGGCCCAAATTAACCATGATATTGTGATATCTTTGGGCCCCTTTTGATATCCTCATTGGGATGAGAATATAATACATGGGTGATGTTAAAAATGAGCCAAATTTACACTCTTATCACGGAGTTTATTCATAATCTGACTTGGACAATTCGACGTCGAGCCTCGTCTCCGTTTAGCTAGTAAATTTACGCTAAGCAAGTAGGTGACTCACCTGCTAGCTACTTAAGCCCCACAAGCACCTCAATTCTCTTACTTAATTTAAGGTCGTGATCTCCTCAATTTGACACAAAACATGTATACACTCAAGCCTCTTAAGCGTTAGATCACGAGATTCAAGCACTTTCAAAAATTATCGCTGATTTAACCAAACCATGTCATATTTCATTTGCATAGTACTAGTATTGTAAGACATGGGGTGTTATAGAATGTCTATTTCAAGCTTATTCCATGAATTGATTTTTACTATTGATACTATATATGTTTTAAGCTATAAAACTATGAATTATCATGTGCTTTTATGATGGATTTGAAGGTACCCTACATGAGGATTTTACTACCATGTGTTTGATGAAATGACATGATAAAAATTCTCAAGTTATTGATGATCTATTATATGATTTACAAGTCTGGTGACTATTTGATGACTAAAGACTTCAAATATGTATTGAATTCATGAAAAGTATCGATTATGTTACAAGTATCAAGTTTAGCCCTATTTGAATATTTTATCTCTCATGAGCCATTCATGTTAAGGAAAGGGTTCATGTATGATTATGATATATTATCATGTTCAAGTTAGACTCACTAGTAGAGGTCAAGCACATTTAAGAGCTACTTATGTGATGTTATCATATCTCTTACAAGTTATTAAAGTTATGATTGTTTCAAGTATTTCGTGGGATTTGACTTAACACCGATTGAGGAGTAAGATAGGGGCTTGACTCAACGGATCCTATTATAAAGTCTTTAGTCTCTAAAACTATTTGCCACCATAGTATTATGATTATTACCCTTGCTATACTTGTGGATCCACCTAGTTATACCACACCTTGATGAGGGGGTAACATGCCTCGGATTATTCATTGTATGGTTTACCATGGCAAGTAGACCATACCTTGTCGAGGGGGTAAAATACCTCGATCACCTTACCAAGGGGATGACATGCCTTGGATTTCAAGTAGTAGCTTGCTTGTTCTATGTCAGTCAAGGTCTCTTCCCACTCGTGTATTATGTATTATGCAAGTTGAATGTTTTACAAGAATATTTTATTACATACATTGATCATGCATGCCATGTTGAGATTATATATCTATTGTTTATGATTTTGAATTTTGAATAAATTGTCTTATATATTTGATGCATTGCACCCCACATACTTAGTACATTCAAATGTAATAATGCATACTCTATGCATACATGATATCAACATGTAGGAACCAGAGCTCCTTTTGATCATCCTCCTCCATGTGGCTAGTTTGATTCTCGGAGAAAGCTTTGGTGAGTCCTCAATTCCAAGGACAATATCTACTTATTTCATGTTAGTTTGAGACTCCTTCTTATGTTGAATACGTATTATTATGAGGGTGATCCCGGGGAGTGTGTTGGCCCCCGCTCCATTCCATGTTAGAGGTGTTGTTGGATACTATGATATTTTTATGCCATGAGGTTGACTCTTCTATATTTTTATGATTATCAAAGACTTCTCTTAATCCTATTTCCCTTGTTAATCATCTCAGTTGTTGATGTTTATTTTGCTTCCGCGACCAAGGATATGCGAATGATATGCTAAGAGGCTTGTTTGGGGTCTTTTTGGGTTCCCCATTTATGGTGTCACATCTACGCCCTAGGCTTAGGTCATGAAAAGCTTGGTATCAGAGCACTAGGTTGTTAATTGTCCTCATAAATCCAAATGACCGTGTCGATTAGAGTCTTATTCATGGTTGTGAAGTACGCCATAACTTTGAATAGGAGACTATAAGGCGTTTTAGGAAATGTTTCACTTCTTCATGGTTTATATCATGCTTTAGACATAAATATAATGATTTTCCCCTAATGAATGACCTTTTTCTTATAGATTAGACGATACCAAGAGAAAGTCTAAGGAGAGCCCCGTACAACTGAGGAGAAATCGGTCTCTCTTGCTCCTCAAGCTGCCCAACATGGAGGGGTAGCCCAAGAAATGTTCCGGGATGCCATCACAATATAGGCCCATGAAATGACCAACTACATGAACCAAGGGGCCAAGCCCCTCATGCTCCTACTCCAGCCTCAAGGGAGAGGGATTTCACAAGAATGAATCCATCGAAGTTTCATGGATCCAAGGCAGATGAGGATGCCCAAGAGTTCATTGATGAGGTGTACAAGGTGCTATCTATCATGGGGGTCAATTTGGAGGAGAAACTGGAGTTAGCAGCCTACCAACTCAAAGGTGTGGCCTAAATTTTGTTTACCCAATGGAAATTTGAGAGGAGAGATGATAATGCTATTCCTTGTGAGGAGTTCAAAGCTATATTCCTCAACCAGTTCTTTCCTATCAAGCTAAGAGAGGCTAAGACGATAGATTTTATGAGCCTCAAGCAAGGTTCCATGAGTGTGAAGGAGGATGCCTTCAAGTTTAACCAGCTTTCCAAGTATGCTCCACATTTGGTGGCCGACCCTAGAGCTAGAATGAACAAATTTGTGTCGGGGGTGTCCAACTTTGGTTAATGAAAAGTGTCATACTACCATGCTAGTGACTAATATAGATTTGTCCCAGGTCATGACATATGTCGAACAACTAGAGGGGAAAACCATAGAAAGAGAAGAAGTAGTGAGTCCAAGAGGGCTTGATTTAAAGGTGGTTTCCAAGGGTCTAATGGTGGACGATTTCTTCAAGGCCACAAGTTCCAAGTCCAAGGGTGTTCCAATGCTCCTAACAAGAGATTTTCTAATGATAACCTAATAATCCAAGGTGGTAATAGTGGGGTATCTAATCCTATGTTCCAAAGATATGGTAGAAACCATGGTGGCCCATTTTTGAGAAGCTCTAATGCTTGCTATGCTTCTGGTGAAGTGGGTCAAAAGGTTGTTGATTATCCTCATGTTCAAAACAAAGGTAGAGATGGTCGTCCTCAAGGCCAAGGTGCTAATACGGGTCCAAGGGCAAAGGGAGGCCAACAAGGGGGTGCTCCAAGGCAAAATAGGTTCTATGCTCTCGAAGGAAGGCAAGGGGTGGATGAGGTGCCTAATGTCATCACTGGTATATTAAAGGTTTTTGATTATAATGTGTATGCTTTGATAGATTTGGGTGCCACTCTTCCTTTGGTTACTCCTTTTGTTGCCAAAAAGCTTTATGTGTGTCGCGAATTATTATATGAACCTTATGAAGTGTCTACCCCTATTGTAGAGTCCATTATTGCTAAAAGAGCTATAGAAATTGTCCCATGTTCATATTGCAGAAGGTCTTGCCTTGTGATTTTGTTGAATTAGATATGGTGGATCTTGATATTATTCTTTGGATGGATTGGTTACATGCTTATCATGCTTCTATTGATTGTAGAACCTATAAGGTTAAATCCTAATTCCCAAATGAGCCCATCCTTGAGTGGGAAAGTCGTAATGTGGTTGTCAAGGGTAGATTCATTTCTTGTCATACATCCCAAAAGTTGATTTCTAAGGGTTGCCTTTTATCATCTTGTGAGGGTTAGGGATGTTGAGTCCAAAATCCTTCCTATTGAGTTGGTTCTGGTGGTCAATGAGTTCTCGATGAGCTTCCTGGTTTTCCTCCCGTAAGGGAAATAGACTTTCATATAGATCTCTTTCCCGATACACAACCCATTTCCATTTTCCCTTACTGTATAGCACCGGCATAATTGAAGGAATTGAAGGATCAATTAAGGAAATTATTGGAGAAGGGTTTCATAAGGCCTAGAAAGTCACTTTGGGGTGCACCGGTTTTGTTTGTAAAGAAAAAGGATGGTTCCCATAGAATGTGCATTGATTACCGTCAACTTAATATGGTTACTACAAAGAACAAGGACCATTAACCAAAGAGTGATAAACTTTTTGACCAACTACAAGGGGCTAGTAATTTTTCTATGATTGATCTTGGCTCTAGATACCACCAAATGAATGTGAGGGAGTGTGATATTCCCAAGATGGCTTGTCGAACTAGGTGTGGGCACTTTCGATTTGTGGTAATGTCTTTTTGGTTGACTACTGCACAGGCTATATTTATGGATCTCATGAATAGGGTCGTTAACCCTATCTTGATATGTTTGTGGTGGTTTTTATTGATGATATATTGATTAATTCTCGGAGTGAGGAAGAGCATCTAAATCACTTAAGTGTGGTGTTGCAAATCTTGAGGGATGAGAGGTTGTTTTTAAATATGAAAAATGTGAGTTTAGTTGAAAGAGGTTACTTTTCTAGGGCATGTGGTGTCAGGTGATTGAATTAACGTGGATCCTAAGACGATGGAGGTGATAAGGAGTTGGCCTAGACCCTTGACTTTGTCGGACTATAGGAGTTTCTTGCTTTTGGCGAGTTACTACAGGAGGTTTGTGAATGACTTTTCTTCTATTGCTCCCCCTATGACTAAGTTGACCCTAAAGATGGAAAAATTCATGTGGACCGATGAATGTGAAAAGAGTTTTCGAACTTTGAAAGATATGCTTGTCTCCACTCCTATCTTGGCTCTACCGGAGGGGTTGGACCGGTTTGTGGTTTATTATAATGCGTCAAGAATTGGTTTGGGGTGTGTTTTGATGCAAAATGGCAAGGTGATAGCATATGCCTTTAGGCAACTTAATGTGCATGAGCAAAATCATCCACCCCATGATCTTGAATTGGCGGCCTTGGTGTTTTCTTTGAAAATTTGGCATCACTACTTGTATGGCGTTCATGTTGATGTGTTTACGGACCAGAAGAGTATCCAATATGTTCACACAAAAATATTAACTTGAGACAATGAAGGTGGTTAGAACTCCTTAAAAACTACGACATGAGTGTACATTATCATCCCGACAAAGCTAATGCTGTGGCCAATGCTCTAAGTAGGGTGTCCATGGGTAGCCTAGCTCATATTGATGATGGTGGTAAGGAGGTGGCTAGAAAAGTTCACCTATTGGCTAGGTTAGGGATTAGGTTAGATGAAGTTTGAAATGGTGGTGTGGTGGTTGTTGATGGTTCTAAATATTCTTTTTGGCTCTATTTGGGTTGTTGTTGATAGAATGACAAAGTCTGCTCACTTTCTACCAGTCAAAACCACTTATGGTGCCGAATATTATGCCAAGTTGTGCATTCATGAGTTGGTTAGTTTGCATGTGGTTCCCTTATCTATCATTTTGGATTGTGGTGCTCAATTCACTTCTCACTTTTGGAGGTCCTCCAAAGGGGTCTTGATACAAAGGTCATGCTTAGCACGACTTTTCATCCTCAAACGGATGACCAAGCCGAAAGGACTATCCAAACTCTTGAGAATATGCTTAGGACTTGTGGTTTGGAGTTTAAGGGTAGGTTGGATGAACATCTTCCACTCATAGAGTTTGCTTACAACAATAGCTACCACTCAAGCATTAACATGGCTCCCTTTAAAGCTTTATATAGTTGGTGTTGTAGCTCCCTTATTGGGTGTTTTGATGTAGGGAGATGGCATTGCAAGGTCCAAATATGGTTATGAAAGCCTTGGAGAATTTCATGACACAAGACTAGGGCCTAGACATGAAATGGCAAAAGGGGACTTAAAGGGACCCCAAACAAGCCTCTTAGCATGTCATTTACACATCCTTGGTTGCGGAAGAAATTAAACTACAATTAGAGTATGCAAATAAATGTAAAGGGACTAAGGTAAGTCTTTCATAGCTTAACAAACATACAAGAGTCAAGAGAGTCAAGCTGAAAGCACCATTACATAACTTGTCAAACAACTACTATAAACTTAGAATTTGAGCAGGGGCCAAGACAAGTTTCTGGCCTCACCCTCATAGTCAAAGCATATAATAAAAGAAAGAGAGTCTTTGCATAACATAAGATCAAAATATATCATCCTCGGAGTTGAGGACTCACCAAAATTCGCTTCAAGAGTTAGTACTAGCCACATGGGGAAGGAGGATGATTAAGTGGAGCTCCGATTCATATATGATAATATCATGTAGGCATAGAGTATGCGTTAGTACATTTGAATATACTAAGTATGCAGGATGCAATGCGACAAGAGATAAGCAACATAGTCAAAATGCATAATTAGGCAGTGGATAAGCATATAACAACATGGCAAGCATGAATGATGATTAAAGTAAACATGCTTACATAGAACACATTACATGTATAGTGAGAGACCATCGTTATGGAATCCAAGCCCTACCACCCCCTTTGAGAGGCTACTGAGGTATCAACTCCTCAATTAATTGATGGTTGTCACACCCTGCCATCCATGGTGATTGAGGTATTAACCCCTGAATTGGTTGATAGTTGTCACACCCTACCATCCATGGTGATTGAGGTATCAACCCCTCATTCTAGTTGATGGTTTTCACACCCTACCATCCATGGTGATTGAGCCGTAGCACCCCCACAATAAGGTTTGGTCATTTGCAACACTATATATACTTTTCATGAAATCAACAGATATATACCTTTCGTTCATCATCATAAACTTTGTCAAATCATAGGTCATGCAATCGATCATCAATATCTCATGATCCCTAAATTGGACATTTTATCAAACATTTGGCAGGTGTGTAATGCTAGTTTAGAATCATGCAATTCCAGAATGCAATCATGTGAGAAAACTTAATGTAAATCGACCCACCAATACATTTAGCACCCTCATGCAAGATACATAAAAACCCTTCATCAAATGTCATCTTAGAACATAGATTCATAGCTCCTACATGCTTAAACAGTCCACATTTCATGAAACCCCAACATAGTTTACGATCAAATTCATCTGAAGAATATCCATAAGTAAATCAACTTGAATACATGTTATTTCTATATAAAAGGAAGGTTGGATACCATGGGTGAAAGGAACCAATGGTTGAAACTCACACACCTCAACATTGGAAATTCTCTTGATGAATATTGGAATGAGAACTTGAAGGTTCAGTAAATTACTTAAGATCCGAAATGAGTTTGGGACGCTTAAATTTAAGTGAAATATTTGTCTAAGTGTTAGACAGATTTTTGGGGAATGTCTTGAATGATATGGGGTTAAAAAATGAATAAGTATATGTGTTTTTATGTATGGGAAGGCTTAGGTACATGGCCTCAATGCCTTGGACCAATCAGTGAACTGGCAACAAAATACACATCTCCACGCTCGTGTCACGTCGCACCGTGGGTACGGATCGACACAAGATAAGGAATTTTTTGGAAAATAAAATATTAATATGGATGGATGCGCCAGGGACGCAGATCGACACTGGATTAGGAATCTTTGGAAAAATGAGATTTTGATATGGTTGCTCTAAAAACCGGGGTTAGACCTATTTTCCACTCAATTTTGCCTCCTGATCACGAATATTAAGTAGGATTTTCGATATCACACACGAATTTTGAGATATATGGAAATTCTAATTATGGGCATTTTTTAGGCGCATTTTCAGGCACTTTTTTTTGGTTTCATTTCAATATCTATCCCTGGGGGAAATTCGTCCCCGAATGTCAAAGAAATGTATATGAGAGAAATAATCAAGATGAGTTCAGCTCAACACATGAATGCAATAATGCACTTAAAACATCATTTCAAAATCTCAACATAAGTGTCAAAATCACCATAAACTTGTCAACATAAACATGAATGCATGCAATGACATAAGGGCTGAAACTTAAGGCTTGAAATCATATAGGGGAATTGAATTAGTACTTTAGGCTTGTGTAGAATGGAAGATATAGGGATATCACTTTTGCATGTCCGCCTCAGCTCCGCATGTAGCACTCTTAACTTGTTGATTTCTACAAAGGACCATGATGGAAGCTACATCCTTTTTCCTCAAACTCTTCACTTGTCTATCCAAAATATCTACCCGAACCTCTTTGTAAGTCCAATTGTCTTCAACAACACCCACAACATCAAGAGGAACAATGGTACTTGGGCTATGGACACACTTCCTCAACATAGACACATGAAAGACTGGATGGACCATATTCATATCGTTAAGCACCTCCAACTCATAGGTCACCTTACCAATTCTACTCAACACTCTATAAGGACCAACAAATATTTTACTCAATTTACCCTGCTTACCGAAATGAACCACACCCTTCATGGGTGAGACCTTCAAATAGACCCAATCATAAACTTTAATTTCAAGATCTCTTCTTCTCATATCAGCATAGGACTTTTGACGACTTTGGGCTATTTTTAGTCTTTCTCTTATCAACCTTACCTTCTGCGTGGCCTCCATAACCAGATCCGGACCCAACAAAGCCATCTTCCATACCTCAAACCATCCAACCAGGGACTTAAAACGTCTACCATATAGAGCCTTAAAAGGAGTAATACAAATGCTATAATGATAGCTATTGTTGTAAGCAAACTCAATGAGTGGAAGATGATCATCCCAACTACCCACAAACTCTAATACACAAGATCTAAGCATATTCTCAAGTGTTTGCATAGTTCTTTCGGCTTGGCTGTTCGTTTGAGGGTGAACGTTCATATAAGATTTACCTTGGTACCAAGACCTCTTTGGAAGGACCTCCAAAAGTGATAAGTGAATTAAGCACCACGATCAAATATGATAGACAAGGTCACCCTATGCAATCTAATCAATTCATGAATGTACAGCTTAGCATAATCTTCAGCACCATAATTAGTCTTAACAGGATGGAAATGAGCCAATTTTGTCATTCTATCAACCATGACCCAAATAGAATAAAAACCTTTCCTAGTCTTAGGCAACACAAACACAATAATCCATGTTCATTTCCTCCCACTTCCAAGTAGGAACGTCTATATCTTAGGTTCGGCCACTTGACCTTTGATGTTTAGCCTTGACTTGTTGGCAATTATGGCAACTTGATACAAACTCAACAATATCTCTCTCATACCACCCTACCAAAACACTTCTCTCAAATCATTATACTTCTTGGTAGAGCCGGGGTGAATATAATACTAAGAATTATGTGTTTTATCTAAAATCATATTTCTTAAGTCACCAACACAAGGCACACACAATCTACCTTGGTACCTAAGGGAAATATCTCCCTCTTGGGAGAAAACCTCCAGCTTACCATCTCTTACCAAGGCCTTCATTTCTAACAAGATGGGGTCAAGATCTTGCCTTGCTTTCTCCTCATCAATCAATGAAGATTTAGAACTATCAACAACCACAACTCCACCATTGTCAACCTCCTCCAACTTAACTCCCAATCTAGCCAACCAATGGATCTATGTAGCCACCTCCTTGCCCTCATCGCCAACATGTGCAAGCCTACACATAAACACCATACTCAAAGCATCGGCCATAACATTAGCATTAGCGGGGTGATAATGCATACTCATATCATAATCCTTAAAAATCTCTAACCACCTTGTTCGTATTAAGTTGAGATCTTTTTGGGTGAACACATATTGGAGACTTTTACGATTGGTAAACACATCAACATGAACCCCATACAAGTAATGATGCCAAAATTTTAAAGCATATAGTATAGCGGCCAACTCAAGATCATGGGTAGGATAATTCTTTTCATGCATCATAAGTTGTCTAGAGGCATAGCCTATCACTTTACCATTTTGTATCAAAACACAACCCAAACGAATTTGTGCAGAAAACACAATACACAACAAACCCTTCCAGCACTTTCGGTAGAGACAAGATAGGAGCAGAGACAAGTTTATCAATCAAAGTTTGAAAAATTTTTTCATACTCATCAGTACACAAACATTTAGCCTTCTTTTGTGTAAACTTAGTCATAAAAGAAGCAATAGATAAGAACCCATTCACAAACCTCAGATAATAACCTGCTAAGGCAAAGAAACATCTAATATCCATTGGAGTCAAAGGTCTAGGCCAATTTTTAATCACTTTCGTCTTTTTAGGATCCACCTTTAGACCATCAACTGACACTACATGACCTAGAAAGGAAAACTCTTTCAACCAAAACTCACATTTCTCATATTTGGCATACAACTTCTCCTCCCTCAAGATTTGTAACATCATCCTCAAGTGAGCCACATGCTCTTCCTTGCTATGGGAATAAATCAAGATATCATCAACAAATACCAACACAAACAAATCAATGTAGGGTTTGAAGACCCTATTCATAAGATCCATGAAGATATCCGGTGCATTGGTCAACCGAAAAGACGTAACCACGAATTCATAGTGCCCATACCTAGTCTGGAAGGCAATCTTGGGAGTGTCACACTCCCTCACTTTCATTTGATGATACCCATACCGAATATCAATCATAGATAAGTGACTAGCCCCTTGAAGTTAGTCAAAAATAAAATGACCCCAAAAAGTGCCTGAAAATATGCCTCAGAAGTACTCGTAAATGTACTTTCTATATATCTAAAACTCCATGTGCCATATTGAATATCCAACTACATATTCTTGCTCAGGGAGAAAATTTGAGTGGGAAATGGATCTAGTCCCGATTTTAGAGCAAACAAATCATAATATCTATTTCCCAAAAATCAAATCCCAGTGATGTTTCCGCGCCCTTGGCACGTCGCGCCAAGGGTGTGCCTCAGTTTATTTTTCTGCCAATTATTTTAGTCTGGAAAGAGATTTTTTAGCTCTTGGCCCTAAGTCTTCCCATGCATGAAAATACCTATACTTAGCCATATTTCACCCACATATCATCCAAGACATTCCCCAATACTCTCTCAAACCCTTAGACTAATATTTCTCTCAAAATTTAAGTGTTCAAATCTATTCTGGATCTTAAGAAATTCATCCAAACTTCAAGTGGAAATTCAAATCTTCATCAAGAAATTCTCCAAAGCTAAGGTATGTGGGTTTCAAAACATTGGGTCCTTTCACCCATGGTGCCCAAGCTTCCATTCTACATAAATTTCATGTTTCTAAGTTGATTTATTCATGGGTCTTACTTGTTATGGATTAGACTATGAGGTATGTTGGGGTTTCATGGAATTGTGATTGTCTTAGCATGTTTGGAGCTACAAATCTAAGATCCATTATGGGATTTGATGAAGAATTTTGATGTATATTGCTTGTGGGTGTTACCAAGAATTGATGGATCATTTACATTGAATTTTCTTGCACGATTTCATCCCTAAATTATATGATTTTACACTAGCGCTACACATCTACAAAGTTTTTGATAAAATATCTGGCTATAATTCCTTGAGTGATTGAAGCTCCAATGCATATCTTATGAGCTGAATAACTTTATGATGATGGAATGAATATATTTGTATGATATTCTCCTATGTCATGATTGGAATTGACCATGCCCCACTTAGGGGGTTGTGAGCCCTAGTAACCATGCTGAGGGGTTTTACCTTGACAACCATGTCGAGGGTTTTGTACCTTGTAATCGGGTTGAGGGTTGGTACCTCAATCACCATGGGTGGTAGGATGAGATGTTCCATCAACAAATCAAGGAGTTTGTACCTTGATAATCGGGTTAAGGGGTTCGTACCTCAATCACCATGAGTGGTAGGGTGCGATGATCCACCAACCAATTGAGGGGTTAGTACCTCAATAGACTATGAATTCTACAATGATTTCCTCTTCCTGTACTTGCTTTATGTTCTATATAAGCATGATTAACTTCAAGCATCTTCTATGCACGCCATATGGTCTTATTGCCTATGCTTATGCATTTCGATTAGTTGCTTATCTCTTGTTGCATTACGTCTTACATACTTAGTATATTCAAATGTACTAATGTATATTTATGCTAACATGATGTCACCATGTGGGAACCACAGGCCTACTTGAGCATCTTCCTTCATATGGCTAGTACGATTTCTCTCAAGCAAAATGGTGAGTCCTCCATTCATGGGAAAATGACTTTAATCTCATGCTATGTACTAAGACGATCTTTCTTTTATGTATGTATTGACTATGAGGGTATGCCGACTGCTTGTCTTAGCCCTGCTCCTATCAAAGTTTAAGTGGTGTTATTGGACATGTTATGTATTGAGTCTTGACTCTCTTGTTATGTCGTTTATATTATGAATCCTTTTCTTTAGTCCCTTTGCCCTTATATCTAATCTAATAGGTTGTTTAATTGTTTTTGTGACCAATAATGTGTAATGATATGTTAAGAGACTTGTTTGGGGTCCCTTCTGGTTCACCATTCCACATGTCACGTTTAGGCCTTAGGCTTGCATCGTGACAAACTTGGTATCAGAGCACTAGGTTGTTAATGGTCCTCAACATCCAACACACCGCATTGATTAGAGTCTTATTCATGGTTGTATTGTACATCACAACTATGAGTAGGAGGTTATGAGACGTTTTAGGAAATATTCCCCTTCTGCTTGATCTATGTTGTGCTATAGGAGTTAGGTGAGTTTTCCCTCTAAGGAATATCATTTCTCACATTTAGATCATGCCTAAGACAAGATAAAGGAGAGCCCGCACTCTCGAGAAACAACTGGCTCATGGTTAGCTCCGAGATGCTCTCACCTTACTAGCTCAAGCTACAGTCGACCAAGGGGCCCAAGCCCCTCATGATCCTACCTCGTGATCTAGGGTGAGAGACTTCATGAGGATGAACCCAATGGAATTATATGCGTCTAAGGTAGATGAGGACTCTCAAGAGTTCATTGATGAGGTGTACAAGCTTTGGATATCAATGATGTTAGATTAGAAGAGAAAGTAGAGTTAGCATCCTTCTAACTCAAAGGGGTAGAACAAATATGGCAATCAATGGTAGGAGGAGAAAGGAATCAATAATGTGGTGTTTTGGGAGGAGTTCATGGCGACTTTTCTTAATTTATTCTTCCGTATAGAGCTTAGGGAGGCCAAGATGGTGGAGTTTATGAGTTTGAAACCAGGGTCTATGAGTGTGAGGGAGTATGCCCTCAAGTTCAATCAACTTTTTAAATCTGCTCCTCAGTTGGTTGCGGACCCAAGTTCTAGAATGAACAAGTTCATGATTGGTGTATTCGATTTGGTGCGTGAGGAAAGCCAGTCCGCCATGTTGATTAGCGATATGGATTTGTCCTGTTTGATGACCTATGCCGAGAAAATAGAGGAGGAAAAGTTGAGGAAGAGCAGTAATGATGCCAAGAGGTCCCGTTTTGAGGAAAAGTTCCAAAGTCAAAAGGGTGGCCGGTTCCAACAAGGCTAAGGGTCTTCTCATGCTTCTAATAGGGGGTTGCCAATGAATTCTCAAGGGATCAATGTGTTGTTGGTGTGGTTCCTAATAATGTGTGTTCAAAACGTTGTAGCAGTCATGGGGGACGATGTTTGAAAGATACCAATTCATGTTGTTGATGTTGGGAAGTGGGTCTCAAAAAGATTGATTGTCCTTGTAACTACAAGGGTAAGGAGGTTCGTCTACAATGTACAAATATGGTTCCTTTGGGCAGAGGAGGTCAACAAGGTGGTGCCCCAAGGCACAATTGGTTCTATCCACTCCAAGGGACGCGAGGGGTTGAGGAGGTTCCCAATGTCGTCATTGGCATGCTAAAAGTCTCTATCATCTTGTGAGGGCATGGGAAGTGGATTCCAAGGTCCTCCCTATAGAGGCGATTTTGATTGTAAATGAGCTCCTTGATATCATTCCAAGTTACCTTCCCGGTGTTCCTCCCAAAATGGAAATAGATTTTGGTATCGACCTCCTTCCCAATACTCAACCCATTTCTATTCACCTTTATCGTATGGCCCCGGTGGAGTTAAAGAAGTGGAAGGAGAAATTGATGGATTTGTTGGAGAAGGGATTCATTATGCCTAGCCAATCACCTTGGGGTGCGCCAATGTTATTTGTGAAGAAGAAAGATGGGTCTCTTAGAATGTGTATTGACTACCGGCAACTCAATAGGGTCACCATAAAGAATAAGTATCCTCTTCCGAGGATTGATGATTTGTTTGACCAATTGCAATGGCCTAGTCACTTCTCTAAGATTGATCTTCGTTCTAGGTATCATCAAGTGAAGGTAAGGGAGTGTGATATTCCTAAGACGGCCTTCTAGACTAGGTATGGCAATAATGAATTTGCTGTGACGTCTTATGGGTTGACCAATACACCAACTATCTTCATGGATCTTATGAATAGGGTCTTCAATTCGTATCTTGATTCATTTGTTATGGTCTTCATTGATTATATTTTGATCAATTGACATAGTGAGGAGGAGCATATTGGTCATGTGAGGGTGGTGCAATGAAGATTGAGAGAAGAGAAGTTGTATGCTAATTATGAGTAGTATGAATTTTGGTTGAAGGAGGTTGCCTTTTTATGTCATGTGGTATCGGGGGATGGTATGATGGTGGACCCTAAAAGAACGGATGTTATTAGAAATTGGCCTAGACCATTGACCTCATTGGATATTAGAAGCTTCTTGGGCATAGCGGTTCTCCTTTATTGCTTCTCCTGTGACCAAGCTAACTCAAAAGAAAGCCAACTTTGGGTGGACTTATGAGTGTGAAAAGAGTTTCCAAAGATTGAAAGATAAGCTTGTGTCTGCTCCTATATTATCACTATCAGAATGGCTAGAAAGATTTGTTATGTATTGTGATGCTTCTAGAGTTTGTTTGGGTTGTGCGTTGATGCAAAATGGCAAGGTAATAGCCTTTTCTTCCAAAAAATTCATGAAAGGAATTATCCTACTCATGATCTTGAATTAGCCTCCGTTGTCTTTTCTTTGAAAATTTTGCGTCACTATTTTTATGGGGTGCAAGTTGATGTGTTCACTGATCATAAGAGTCTCCAATATGTCTTCACTTAAAAGGACCTAAACTTGAGACAAAGAAGGTAGCTAGAACTTCTTAAGGACTATTATATGAGTGTGCATTATCATCCCAATAAGGCTAATATGGTGGCAGATGCTTTAAATAGGGTGTCTATGGGTAGTCTAGCCCATGTTCAAGATGGTAGAAAAAGGATGGCTAGGGAGATCCATCGGTTGGCTAGATTGGGTGTTTGGTTGTAAGAGGTGGATAATGGGGGTGTTGTGGTAGTTGATGGTTCTAAATCTTCATTGGTTGAGGAGGTAAAAGCTAAGCAAGATCTTGACCCCACTTTATTGGAATTGAAGGCATTGGTAAAAGATGGTATAGTGGATGTTTTCTCTCAAAGGGGAGATGGTTCCCTTAGATACCAAGGTAGGTTATATTTGCCTGGTGTTGATGGCTTGAGAGGAAGGATTCTTGATGAGGCTCATGGTTCTTCCTATTCTATTCACCCTGGTTCTACTAAGATGTATAGATATTTGAGAGAGGTATCTTGGTGGGGAGGTATGAAGAGGGACATTGCGTAATTTGCTTCCAGTTGTCATAGTTGCTAACAAGACAAAGCCGAACATCAAAGGCCAGGTGGCTTAACCTAATACATAGAGATTTCTACTTGGAAGTGGGAAGAGATTAATATAGGTTTTGTGGTTGGGTTTCCCAAGACCAGAAAGGGTTTTGATTCCATTTGGGTTGTGGTTGATAGGATGAAGAAATCGGCTCATTTTTTATCGGTTAAGATCACAAGTGAGGGTGAATATTATTCTTGGCTGTACATTCATGACTTGGTGAGGTTGCATGGGGTTCCTTTGTCCATTATATCGGATCGTGGTGCTCAATTTACTTCACATTTTTGGAGGTC